>JAOSBN010000009.1:28407113-28427742 GCA_027563595.1 Erythroxylum suave
AATAAATTTATTAAATAAAATATTTCACCTTACTTAAATACTATTGGCAAAAACTTCCTTCTATTAATTAAGTAAGGTTATAATGGAAAATACCAAAATATCATGAGATTATTATTGGAAAGTAAAATTTTCATCACATAAGCAGTTTCCTACCGCAGCCCCCTTTCTGCTTATCTATTTCTGCGGTGGCACCGCAGTTTTTCCCAATCTGCAGTTGTCTGCCGTAAATCCAAACATGTGCCTGCGTTTAGAAACTGCGGTGGATAAGTACTTATCTCCACCGCACCACAGATCCAAATACACCCTAAAAGTTTTTATAATTAAACTGACCAAATTAGTTGTGCTTTTTAATCATTACTTTTAAATGATGTAATTTGACTTAAATCTTAAATACCATTTGAATTTGAATCCGATCAAATTTCGGAAGATTAGACTTAAAACTTAAAAGAATTTTAAAAATTCAAGTTCGTTGCAAAATTCAATTAATTTAAACTAAGTTTGTTAACTCTGAATCGAGTTAACTCGTATTGAATATAAGTCTAATTATTATTTTTACCAACAGTTTAATTACTTAAGAATTAATATTTTAGTTTAGATTCGAATTAATATGACTTGATTAATCTTAAATTGAATTTGAATTTTATATTTTAAAAATTTTAAGTTTGGAGTTTACATTAAGAAAGGATAAAAATTAATCCAAAACTTGAAAAAATTTGAACCTGAAAAATTAATAAACTTGTGACATAAACTCCACTAACATAATCCAATAGAATTTTAACATAAGCTCGAGCTTATTTAAAAGTTTGAATCAGTTTTTAAAAAAAAAGGATCGAAAGTTAAGTCGTTAAGACAAAAGATTTAATGTTTAAAAGATTTAACTGATATTAACTTTCATAGAACTGACTAAAGATTAAATAAAATTAAAGAATTTAAAATATTATTGAAAGAGATTGTCTTTACTTATTAGAAAATTTGAGATTTAATTGAAAAAAAATTATTATATAAAAATTAATTGATTTACTTTAATTTATAAGAATTTATTAATTTTAAAAAATTAACAGATTAATTAACAAGTTGATCGATTTTTAATAAAAGAGTTATTAAAGTAAATTGAACCGAAAAGTTAAAAATCAAATAATAAATTAAATAGTTCCGGATTTTTATTATTAAAGTTTGATTTTTAACCTGATTTGTCATTAAAGCTATAATTACTTTCTAAAACCTAATCAATATAATCAATAACCTGATTTTAGTAGTTGCTAGGGATAGCAATTTTTGGCCCATGGGCCTAAATTCAATTATTTTTAATGGGAAGACCCATGAGCCAGGCTTAATCTCAAACAAATTTAAGGTTCAATTATTTTAACCTAAACAACATCATTTTACTTAGAAGAATTGAACATCGGGTAAACTTGAGTCTGGACAATTCAGACGCTAATGTAATTTTAAAAAATAAATTATTATATATTTTTTATTTTAAAATAATTATTTTAAAAAACTTAGCAAGAGCTCGCCCATTGCCATCTCTAGTAGTTGCATGTACCATCCTTGCATCAGCTTATTAATATTTAATTATATGAAAAATATTATTTTGATAATTATTAAAAAGATAAAAAAATTTAATTTTCGTATAAATATTTATATTTAAAATACACTCGTAATTCTAAGTCCTTTTTCTAGCAGTCAAATTTGGATTTCTGCGTAAATTTTGGGCAAGCCGACGCAGCCGCCCGTGGGAGAATTGGAGCAGCCTCACGTTGCTTTTTCTGCATTTCACGACCGGTAAAAGTCGGAGCTACTGCTGCTTCGTGTCTTTTCAAGGAATCCAATCCAGAAGACTGCGCGTACTAATTGTTAGACATAGAGATAAGAAGTGCGAGTGGAATTCTTATATTAGAAAGGCATGAAAATTGTGAGGGATGTACAAGTAAAAGTGATCTATAAATTTAATGTTTTATAGTTTTTGGTTGAACTAACGTGTCAAAGTGCATGGGTATACCTTTTATATAAGCGGGCTCTTGGATGATTCGGCAAGGGACGAATATGAAGACGATAATTAGATTCCGTTGTTGCCTCTTAATGTGGAAGAGTCGAGAGACTCTTGGTTGGCCCGGACAAGTGGTATAAAAGGGCTCTAGGTGACGTCATATGTTCGAGTTGGTAAGAAAAGGGGGGAAAAAAGGACTTTTGCTTAAGAGGAAGCTCAAATTTAATGTGGAAGTTCACAATTGAGAGAAAGATTGTTAAGATTTCACATTTTCATGTTAAAAAGTGATGAAATTAGTGAAGGATATATAAGTAAAAATGACCCGTAACTTTAACATCTTAAAGTTTTTAGTTGAACTGTGATATTAAAACTTATAAGTACATTCCTTTAGTCTCAAAATCAACATTAATGGGCATTTTTATGACCGTTCACCTTATTTCAAACATTGGATTTGTCAGAAATAATTTCTCTACTATTTATTAGAGATAATGATGCGAAGTTTTGAATTTTTCATATTTAGTATGTCATTAATTTTCACATACATATTATTGATGTTGACGTTGATTCATTTTATAAGGTTAAATTCGTTGATCATTCAACAAATGATTCACTATGACCCAATTTGTTGACATCTTTACTTACTTTAGTCTTATCCAAAGGAGGTAAAGTTTGGTTGTATGCTAATTGGCAAGCAATTTCCTTGAAATGATTCTTTTCACACAAATGAAAAAAAAGAACATCTTGTTTGTGCAGACCGCAACGTTCAAAGCGAAGTGTTAGGGGACTCTCAAATTTTTATTGAATCTCAGTCATTTATTTATGTGGGATCTACATAAACAGATAATTGAGGTTTAATAGGACAAGGTAGAAACTGGAGAAGAGGGACAGGATCACGTCCCGTGTTAGTGGAGAGTCATCAATTATACGTAACATTTTCTTTACATTTTACAAAGAGATTATTTCCGTAACTCAAACTCGTAATCTTAGTAATTATTCCAAAACACATCCTAAAAAAAAGCGCTATGCAAAATTTATATAACTAGGATTGATTTTTTTCGTCTGATCCAGCCTTAAATTAACTTATTTGATTTGATTTATTTTAATTTTAAGATGAACAAACTCGTATTACTTTATCTGAATATATTAAATATAAACAATAACATCAATACATATACGATCTAATGCAGAGATTTACTGAACAAATTCTTGTGAATTTGAAAAGGAACTTAACAATTATAACAATTATTTTTTAATGTAAAACCAAATCTGTCAAATTAAATTTTAATTTTTTAATTTACAAGTAAAAGTCAATATGCAAATTTTGTTTGTTTATTTTGTGAAGGGATAACAATGAGCAGCATAATTACGTTTTTGGAAAGGGATAGCAATGAGCATAAAACGATATCGTTTTTTATTTTTAAAAATAAAAATAAATCATGTCGGTTGGATTAAACAAGGCTCGAACTCAGGTTGGCTAGGCCTTGACCCAAATTTCACCCTAATTTTGGGTGAGTTCAAAACCATTAACTCTATATTATCACCTTTCATGGTAGATGATACGTATATATGTATAAACCGTATAGACTGTCTACAATTTGTGAGTGAGATGTATGGAGTTGATGCAGACAGATTAGTGATGAAAAAACGCCATTAGAGTCCAAAAGAAGCAGTTGATGCACACACAACATGATACGCCCAGCTAACGTTCAGCCTCATTACATAGAGTGAACATATACTGATAATGACTGGAGGTTAACCTGATCCATTGATAGTATACAACGAATACTGAATGAATAAAACAACACGAATCAAGTTATCAAAAAGTCGCCGGCCTGTCCTGAATCCTGATCCGTTTTAAAGTCTGAAAAACAAAAAATTATATTTTAAAAATTTTAAAAATAACATTTATTTTTAATTTAAAAATATATTTAATCGAATTTAGATCATACTAGTTTAGGATTCAAACTGTTAGAGCTTGATTGCTCCGAACCCAAACTCAAAACTTGAGTTCGATCCAACCTGGGCAATCTCCAACCTAAAGTTGGGCCCAGATTTCACCCGTCTCAACTTGAGAACATCAAGTTAGGCTCAGACCTAAATTTTTCAAAAAATCAAGATCTAGCAAGGATTTTTGGGCTTATGGTACCTAAGCTTGGTCCAACAAAAAACTCCACGATAAAAAAATTTTTTTAATTTAAAAATAAAATAAATTAGGTCATCAAAACAACATAATTCTCTATTTTAAGTTAAAATAAAATCAGGATCAGTCTCAAGCCAAGTCAGAAGCTTTCAAATTAAGCTTAAACATAACGAGTATAGCACGACCCGAGTCATTGCCATTCGGAAGCCCTAATTGTCTTCCAATGGGGCGTACTAATGATAAGTTATTTAAAATTAAGTAATAAAATTAACTTAATTCAACTCTTAAAATTAATTTGAAATAATTTGTTTTAATTTTAATTTTAATAATTAATTCAAAATTGAAGAATTAAATTGAATGACCTCACATTCATCATTTAATTGGTCCATCTATAATATTCATGTGAAATGAATTTTATTATTATTATTTACCTTTTTAAAAAAATTAAAAATTAATTTACCAAAATTTTAGAAAAATAAAAAAAATTCTAAAGTGCTCTATTTCTTTTACCAACATGGACACACACCATCACAACCAACCGTCTCTGACACTAAAAGCATGGCCAAACAGAATATATTGGTTTTGCTCGTGGCGACGTTGATACTGTACCCAAGTTCCGAATTTCTCCGATTGGCTGAAGGAGGGAAGAGAAGAGTCCACATCTCCGACGACCTTGACGATGTCGTCGACGATGAGGAGGACGAGGCCTGGAAGCAATGGGGCAAGAAATCGGCGGGGTCCACGGAGGAGTTCGATCCACCACCGTCTGATTTGTCGAATATGAATCTCGCAGAGATTCAGGAAATGATGACGAAGCGCCAAGTAGGGCCTGTGATCGGGTTCGTGAAGCTCGGATTGGGCATGCATCGGACTCCGGTGAGTGAACTGTTTCTATTTTTTTAGGTTATGTTCTATGCCATTCGAGTCAGTCCTTCTGTGCGGAAAGATGTATAATTTTGGGTGTTGTGTTTTCAGGATACAGTGGCTGAGATTGCGATGAAGTGGACAAAGGTTCTACGAACTGGGGGAGTTGAGGTGAATTTCGTGGGTGTTGATGTAAGCACAATCATGTTCACCATGCAACAAGGTCGAGACATGGCAGAGGTGAGCTTCTTGGTTTATGAATTCCCATTGTTCACCCGATGGTTCAAGCAGACTTATAGTTGTTTCAATGTTTCTAAATATTCAGTTGAAGGAGTTCATCCTGAAAGAACCAGATGCGTATGAGATCAAGATCGGCGATCAAGTCTACCGTAGGCCTGGAGACCCACCTTTGGATGTGGTTTTTGAGAAGCTTCAAAGCCAGAAGGAAAATAGAGTCGAGCATAACAACCCTGTGGAGAAGCATAAGCATCCCAAAGACGAATTGTAGTTTAATTATCTTAGGTAGCACTAGATATCACGATTCCTTAGAGGTGCGCTGGTTATGGAAGCTTTTAAGATCATATGAGGTTTTGGTCTTATATGGATGAATTATATAAGGGATTAATCAACAATTAATCAATGTATCCCAAATTCCAGAACAGAAAGAATTTGGTTCACTACTTTAGCCTGTTACTAAAATCTGAGAGCTGGAGAATCTGAATCCTGGAAATGCTAGCTGCTTCTTCTCTCTCTTTCTGAGTGTTGTACCCCCAATCCCCTGTCCAAATAGTTACAATTATTAGGGAGATTAATCAATTTAGAGAAGTGGTTTAGCTAAGAACTGGTATAGAGCTTCTGGAAAAGAATGTGGTACCTAAATACAAGTTCCATCCATCTAATTTAGGTTCCTTGATCACATTCTTCAGAGTTGCAAGTCGATCTTCCACGAAGCTTGTTTGAGATTCAACAATGAAATTTCAGTAATCAAATCGTACGTAATGGATGGGAAGCTGGAAAGTAATCACAAAAGTATCTTACTGCAATTTCAGCCCTTGGTGTTCTGGCCTACTCTGTAGTTGCTTAAGCACTTCCACCTTTGGACTGGAAACGCGCAAAGATACACAAGCTTGAAAATAAAGAAATACACGAACTTGAAGATAAAGAAATATACTCATCAAGCAACTCAGGTAATAGATACTAACCCAGTTCCCAGGCCATATATTTTTTCCAGCGGAATTGTTACACCTGCAAGCTCTCTTAGCAAAGCATCAGCAAACCGGCTCTGTAAGAGGAATAGGCAAAAAGAACAAGTAAATTATTTGAGGCTTTCAGTTTCTTCATTTTGTCAGTATCACCCTCCTGTAGTGCACAACTTTGTATGGATTTAGTAATAATGCTCCAGCAAAAATGATAAAAGAAGAAGCTGCACCTGCTTCGTGGTAACTATGTATAGACTTGAACTTGCAAATTTTAGAGCTTCAGCAACACCAGGATAGAATCTACAAAAGAAGGCACATTCTCATTGCTAATGGAAACAAGTTTCCTTAAGATAATGGCTTTAGAATATGCAATCTGTAAATTAATCAAGCAGGATCACATCAAAACGGATAGATATCTAACAGTGAATGAATCTAAAAATTATCAAAATTATGGAGTACTTATCAAATTCTTATACTCAGGCTGCCATCCCAGCACATTTAATACACTGGGTAAGTCTGATTGTGGAATAACATGAATGCTCTGGAAGTTCCTTTTCCAGATTCCATGCATATGATACCATCATCGATAAGGTGTTAAATCAATAAAATTCCCATAGCAACCAACCACTTCTTACATTAGCTATGCTCTTGTCAAGCTTTCTGAATTATAAGGAAAGAACTAAGTTATGGGACTCTCTAAATTAACCCAGCAAGTTCACATCGAAATGGATAGATATCTAACAGTCAATGGATGTCAAATTATCAAAATCATGGAGAACCTATCAAATCCTTATACTCGGGCAGAAATTCCGCAAATCTGTTTGTGGAATAACATGACTGCTATGGCAAAACTAAGTTCCTTCCCATCAATTCCACGTTCGGCCATACTATACCCTCAATGATACGGGGTTAAATCAATGAAATTCCCATATTAATCCAATTCACTTCTTGCATTAGCTATAGTTTTTTCAGGCTTCCTGAATTATAATGAATGCACTAACCTGTGGTACTATGCAAATTTCATGGTTTAGGCTCAGATTACCCATGGTACTGCAGACATGTACCATATCTTTTGATCAATTTACAAACCTAATCTGAATACCTGTTAGCTCCAATCCATGTAGCCAAATCTTGATCCATCCATTCATCTCTGACCTTCCCAAAAAGATCAATCAGAGGATCTCTATCCTCACCCCATTCTTCCATAATAACAGGTTTAAGCTTTGACCAGTTATCCAATATCATCTCAACTGTGAGCCCCTCGGCAACCTTCCAAATTCAACCAAAAAGATTAGCTCGAACCTCAGTTGTTGAAAATATCATACAAGAGTACCCAATTAAAATGATTCAATTCAGCAATTGACCAACCGATGACTTCCTAATAGAAGGTATTCTACTCTCCAGAAGCAGCCTTACGAGTAGCACATTCTCGTAACCAGTTTCCACCACTGGTCTCACCTACCAAATTATAAGTTTATAACCTACTATCAGTACCAGAAAAGATTTGATTCAATTTGGGGCAAACTCATAACATCAACTCCGGTTCAAAACAACAATGCATCCTCATCACTGTATTGATTGAATTCGATAAAATTCTAGAGGATCTTACAATGTGCATCTGATCGACAATCCATTCCTCGGTTGACGTATTCACACCGTCGAACAAAGCCGGCCATCTCAGTTTCGCAGCCTATAAATCGAAAAATTGCTCTTAATCAGTTCACTATCAAACTCAACTAAATCCTAAGTCGCATCTACAAAGTTTTCTCCAGACCTTAACGGCGGAGAGAGAACTCTCGCCGCAGCTGTCACAAAGTACGCCGTCGAAGTCCAAAGCGTACAAGTCTCCCATTCTTCTCCCGTCCTTCACCGCCATTTTCTTTGGATTGAAGTCTCCTTATTTAACGCCGCCCTTCTCCCACGTGGCAGCCTTCAGTTGTTTCTTTAATCCAAGTAACGACGTCGTTTAAGTACATGAAATTAATCGTTATGCTTAGGCTTTGGATATGTCTAGCTAATCCAAAAATTTACGCTATATTTCAGACCCAATCCAAAATTTGATCAGACTCGAACCAAATTTAATTAATTTTTTAAGTAAACTTTAAAAATACCAATCCAAACCAAACATACTCAAATTCCCGCCTTAACGGAGTATGAAGAAGGTAAGATGTATGCAGTCATGCCCATATCTATGATAGAAATACAAAAACTGTTTCCTTATAGACCCCCGGCTAAGGTAAGAGCAAAACCAATAACAACAAACAAACAAACATAAATAAGCAAACAAGTAAACTTTAAAAATAATCTCGTGATACTAAAAATTACGTCATTTATTTAAATTTGAAAGTGCTCTGAAGTTTAAAAATAAAAACTCCAAATGTCATTTACAATTCAATTAATTTGAACTTACTAGTTAATTTTATATCGACTTGAGTTAAATTAGACAAAAATTATCATCCCTTCGTCTAAACTGAGGGCTCAAGTGGTTCGCGAAGAAGTTCTTTATATTATATTTAATTAGACGTATAGTTTTTAATGAAATATAATAGAATGATTTATGATGAAATGAAATATAAATTGATATAATATTAGGAAATTATTATTTGGGAAAGATGAAAGAGTTCATAATATAATATAATAAAATGTTATTTGGATAAATAGTTTACACTGCAACATAAAATAAAGTTATTTATCTATCTTACATTTTATCATAAACCTCCTAAATCAAAAATTTTTATTTTTACTATTTACGATGGAATGAGATGTGATATAAAACTCTCATCTTTTATTTTATTCTGTTATAAATCCTCATCTCAAATAATAAAATAATATTATATTCTATCGCATTCTACGGGTAAACCTTCGACCTAACATACCTTATTTTGTGTCTAAGTACTTAAGTTTCCTTTTGTAAGTTAAAGACTCGTCAGTTGTGGGGAGGAGAATTGGTTACCGACGAACCTTCTCAAACCCGACCAGGTCAACCAGTCCGGGTGGACTCGTATCTATGGAGTAACTTGCTGGTTCCTTTGACACTGGCAGAATAAAAGTCTGTTTGAGGAGGGATTTGTTTGGCCAACTAATGGCATACAGATCATTTGGGAGTATGTCCAGTGGATCGAGCGGGCGCAAACGATCGAATCTAAAGTCTTTCCCCAGTAGACACGACAGCAAGCCCAATGGGTTGGCTGAAGTAGACCCAACGAGGGATGGATCAAACTCAACACTGATGGGGCCGCCCCAACAACCCATAATTTTATCAGTGCTGGGGGCTTACTCTGCGATCACCTAGGCAAGTGGCAGGGCGAGTTTCTCCAAAAGCTTCCAGGAGGATCCCCATTGACGGCAGAATTGTGGGGCGTACACTCGGGACTTACGCTAGCTTGAGCGCGCGGCTATCAACACATCGCCGTCAAAGTGGACTCCCTAGAGGTTGTCAATATTCCATCTTCTTCGCATCTTGAGCTGACTGATTTTAACTCCCTGATTGCAGGTGTTCGGTCTTTACTATCCCGACCCTGGGAGGTGACTCTCTCCCACATTTACCACGAGAAGAACTAGTGTGCGGATTGTCTGACTACATTAGCGACTGTTGCTGACTCTGGCTTACACATTCTTGAGGAGCCGCCAAGAGCTATTACCGACCTTATGTATTGCGATTTGCAAGGCTGTCTCTATAGCGGCTTACACACTCTTGAGGAGCCGCCGAGAGCTATTACCGACCTTATGTATTGCGACTTGCAAGGCTGTCTCTATAGACGTTATTAACACTCTCTGTTTTCCCTTATATTCAAAAAAAAAAAAAAGACTCGTTAGTTGTGACTTGTCATAAAAATTTAAATTCCATATTTTGTAATTTTAGCTTTTTTCATTTTAAGACTCACATTAAAAACTTATCACTTATTTTCACTATAGTATTTTGTTATATATTGCTCTAAATTAAAATGACATAATATTAAAATATGAATAACTAAAATTTTAATATATTATAAATACAATTTATTAAATAATTTAAAATATAGAATAAGTTAAAAAATGATAATTGAATATTATGAAATAGACAATTCGATGTAATAAACTATCTATTTAATACGAAAAATATGTCATTCTCCCCACGTAAGAAAATTACGGTAGGTTTTGGGTGAGAAGAATTGAACAATGGAGGTCTTATTGGTTTTATTTATATTTTTAGTTTTTAATTTTAAATTTAAGAAAAATCTTTTTATTTGATTTTTTTTTAGTTTTAGTTTTTTTCAGTTTTCACATAAACTAAAAAAGTAGTTATTTGTCTTTGTTTTAGTTTTTATAAATTAATTTACTATGGACTAAATAAATAAATATTATTTAATATATTAATTATTGATAAGATTTATGAATATTTTAATATGATATTATATATTTAATTAACTAATAATTAATTATATTTAATTATAAATATAATATAATTGAAAATATCTTCAAAATATATACATTTAAAATAAAATTTGATTTAATAATATAAATATAACTAAAATTTAGTTTAATTTAATATATAAATTATTTAGTTTAATAAATAAAATAATTTTTATTGATAATTTATTAATAAATATTATATAAGATATTAAAATAAATTTAATCAGTTAAAATAATTTATCTATAAATTTCATCTAATTTGTAATTATCATTAATAAGAAAATTATAACTTTATTAATATTAACAATTATAGCATGTATTTTTTATTTTTTTAAAAATATTAAAATTAAAAATATAAATAAAGCTAAACTACCCTAAAATTATTTAATGCAATCATGTGCCACTGGCAAATCAATAAGACTAGGAAAAAGGGTATGGGTCCTGGAGTTGTGCATGTGCTAGCCCAACCCATGGCCGTGTCTGTCAATCAGATTGATGGACCTCGACGCTATAAAGCGACTTGTCACTTCTAGATTATTTTGCCAAGTGGGCGTCGTCGTCTATTCTTTGTTGGATCACCCCCACCAACCGATACCCAGGTTTGGTATCATTTTTTTAACATATTAAAAAGTTTAAGCTATTTTACCGTATCAAACTATTAATAATTACGATTATCAATTTGTTGTCTAAATTGACGTTTTGAACTCAAATTGATCTTGAAAACATTATTATAAGAAGCGTTTTTTCCTTCAGCTAAAAAATTAAGAGACTAAAAGATTATTACATCAAAAAATTATTATAAATTATTCAAATAAATAGATATAGAGATAGATAAATGTAAAGAACTAGAGATAGAGATAGAAATAGAGAAAAAAATATAAATTTAACTTAATTTATACAAAATTTAAAAAGTTAATCATTAAATTCAAAATTTAAAATATTTAATATTAAATTAAAATTTTCAAATAATTAAATACTTTTAAATTTGTTATCTTTAATTATATTACATTAATTACTTTTGTATAGGCCCGATACTTAGTCTCCTTTTATATTAATATTTAGTATATAATATTATTATCATTTGTATATTATACTTAATTCAATTCAATTTAATCTAAAATTAATAAGTTAAATTTAAATTAATTGTTTTTATCTAAGTTTAAATTTTAAGATATCAATATATACAAATTTCAAAATAATTTTATTTTAATTTAATATATTAAAAATATAGTTTCAATTTTTTAAAATTAAAATAACGAAAATATATATTTCTTTATATTAGAAATTAAATCGATATCATTTTTATAGTCCCAATTTCATATAAGCTTGCTAGTGCTGCATTTGAGGAAAAACTCTTATTACAGGGAACTCATTCACAAGCTTATTTTCAATAACATTTTAATGATTTCTTAAATTCTTTAGCCGGCCTTGCAAATCCAAAAAGATCTCAAGACATTTTTAATCAAACTCATCATCATTGAGAAGTTGTATTGAGAGAGTTTTCCGTATTTTGAAAACTTAATGGAAGATATTGGAGAAAATGATGGTGCTGCCTTCTTTTGCTTTATATAAATTTTTCTGAAAATATTCAAATAAATACTAAGATATAAACAGCTAATACTCATGTTTTTATAAATTTTTTTCAAATTTATATCCACATAAGTCATTTTACACGCAAACATTTAATACTAAACAACTAATTTTGTTAAACATCTTTAGATAAACAGCAGATGCTATCCACTGATCAAATCAATTATATTAATATGTTGTTACCTAATAACTGATATAATTAACTAACAGCTAATGCAATTCGTTAATTGTCAATAAGAGCCTTGGTATAGTTGAACCTGATTTTAATGTTATATTTAAACTAATCATATTATAAGTTAGATAGATATAAACTTTTTAAAATGATATTATTTTAATTTAATTTCTTCTTTTTTTTGAAACTAAGGATGAGTTTTAATTTAATTTCTTAAACTAATATTATTTTAAATCTTAACATTCATAAAATAATACAAAACATACCATAATGTTTCAAACATTTAAATTGAATATCAACGTTTGACCAAAAGAGTAATTTAGTCCTTAACGTTTTCACTAAAATCTGAAGTAAACTTTAATGTTTTGAAGCGTTCAAAATAAACCTTAACATTTGTAAAATGTTCAACATGAATCTTAATGTTTGGAAAAAGTTCAAAATAACCCTTGATTGGACAGAATTACTCACGGAGTTTAGCCTTTGTCGAGGGTTGTTTTGAACATCAAGGTTTATTTTTAATGTTTTACAAATATTAGAGTTAAAAACTAGTTATATGACATTGAAATCTATTTTTATTTAAAAATTATAAATATAATATCATGACATAGCATTTAACTAATAGATAATAAATTTTGTTAAATTTTTCATCCATTTAAAATCTGTTTCGAACATTTTAAAAGTGATAAAGTTCACTTTTAAACATTTCAAAATGTTATAATTTAAGTTATATTTTATTATAAACGTTGAATTTCAAACTGTACTTTAAAAAATAACTCGCACAATTTTATATTAAATTTAAATAGCACAATTCGAGATTGAATAAATTTTGAATTGAGTTTGATTCACTCGTTTAAATTTATAATACAACCCAACAGTATTTATTATCATCTTTATTTATACCAAATGAATATGTAAAGATGATTTTTTTAAAAAATTAGTTCGGAAGTATTTTCACTCGTTTTGAATATTAATCATTATTTGAATCGAATTCATAAATGTAGTTTTCATTTTTAATTGTTTATAAACATTATTTTTCGTGGATTTTTAAAATATTTTTAGGCCCATGAGTAAGTTGTTTGGTTGGAGGTTGTTGGAATATGATGTATCGTCTTTCGAATACATGAATCTCATTTGTGTACGGCCATTGAAAAATCAACGATCATTACTCGTTTGGCTTCTTCTTCCTTGAGTAATGTCATATTCGCTCCTCCTTTCCATTTCCTTTTCTAGAGATGGAACAATTTTTATGTATTAAAAATTAAATTAGGTGTCTCAAAATTAGAATTAGATCTTTTGTTTCTGTTGTAATTTTTTTAATTACGTTCTATCAAATCTCATCCACATATTTATGTGAACCTCACGTAAATATATTGATAGAATTTAATAGAACAAGGTTAAAACAAAATAACCGAAACAGAAAATTTAGTAGGCTCAAAATTAACTCTTGAATCCAAGAAAAAAAAGGCAAGATAAATTTTGAAATTTCAAGAGATAATGAAAAGGATGATAAGATTGAAATTGTGAATAATTTAATTATTTATTGAATTTAAGAGATAGTAGAATTAAAAGTTTAATTTTTAATTTAGTATTAAACTTTTTTAAATTTTAATTTACTTATTAAAAATTTCAAATTCTTATAAATCATGTTAAAATATAAATTTCAATGATGTAATCAATAAATAGACATTCACATATTTAGTGAATATGTAACATAAATAAAAACAATATTTTGATTTTATATATATAAAACAACACCAACAACAACACATGGTATGAATTCCACCGAATTATTTAATATACACATGTGTTTTAAAAATTAATCACTAAATTAAATTTTAAAATTAAAAATTGAAAAATTCTATAAAAGTAAGCATTTTTAATATATTATTCCTTAATTTAATGGAAAATTTTATACATCTTTTATGTAACTATTAACTCACATATTAAAATAAGTTAAATAATACTACACATTAACAACATTAAGGATATAATATATTGATAATAAGTTAAATTTTTATATATTTAAAATTATAAAATAGGGTAAAATTTAATTATAAATATAATTTATTTCCAATTTATAAATAAAATTTAAGATTTTAAAATATAATTTACTATTAGTTTATCTAATATTTAAAAAGTGTCACTTGCTCCATTCGAAGTACAAGCGTGGATGCATTGTAAATCCCTCCCCCGACTCACACGCAACTCTTTTAACAATCTCTAAGTTACCGGTTAGGGCCTTCAAGTACGAAATTAACCTGATAAACGAGATATTATCGAACAAAACGACGCACTTTACCCACGATAGCCGGTGGAGTTCAATGTCCCCGCAACGAAACCACCTGTCCCGAAGGTCACTCGGTATCTTACCCGAGAAAATCCTGTATAAAATCCATTTTCTGTATTCAGTTCCCGAGACAGTTCGCATTCTCCAGCAAAAACGTCACCGTTCTCGTCTTCGGTTATCGCTGTAGATCTCGTACGATTACGTCTGTGTAGGTAGTTTTTTGTGTTCTTATGGAATTGGTTTATTTATATTAGGATCTTGGCCTTTGTTTTTGATCGTAATCCTCTTGTTTGTCGTTGTTGTTGTTGATGATGATGTTGGCTTTTTCTCAATGATTGATTTCTTTTAAGAGAATATTTATTTAAGGTATTTGGATAAAACTTCATAAGAGGCGCTTCTTGGATTCCAGGTACTCAACGTGATGATTATCTGCATGTTAAATGATTATCGGTTAATCTGGGATTTAATCGTGAAGTTCTATTTGATGGATTAATCGCGAGAATGAGTGTAGTACGATGATATATATATTTATGGATTTTCAGTTAAGAATTGGGCAAATTAGATGAAAATAAGAGTGCTAATCGGTCAACTGATGGTGGATGTGAGTGCTCATTTCAGGTACTGGTAATTAGTGGAGGACTAGATTTACAATTTGTTAGATCCATTGGCTATATATATATATATATATTGATGAAGAATCTTTCACGTAAGTTTTCCGAGTGATGGCAGGTTCGATCAGATTCAGTTTATGTTATTATATTGGGTGACTGAATTTTCTACTTTTGTTGTCGAATTGGTGTGATGATATGCTTGAGATGTAATTGTTATCTAGACGGTCTTGTTCAACTTAGGGGGTATTAAAGGCATTCTTTTAGTTTCATTTATGAAAATTTTCAGGGGCTTTGATTTGTTGTATAAGTTGGAAATTCTAACAAGATGAAACATAATTTGGTAGGTTATCATTGTCTGTGCCAAAGGGGGAATAATATTTTTTCTTTAAGTTGATAGTACATGTGTCTGTTCAGGAAGACAAAAGAGCTGTAGGATGGCAGATAATGATGAAAAAGAGGAGAATACACCTCGTGGTGTTGAGTGGGAGGTTGTACACCTCACTGAATCTACATATGCTGCTGCTCCTGGTCCAAAACAAGTTGAAGTGAAAGATCATGTTAAGGAAAATTCTTGTAGTGAAGATGGAGCAGAAACTTCTCGGGCATTGTTTATGTCGGAGCACTTTGTATTTCCACCCAACCAGCACGAGAATTTGCCACTGGATCCTGATAGCAGTGAGATTGTTGATGAATATGCGGTGAAGAATCTTTTGCCTGAAGTCAGTTTGCAAAAGGGTGATAGCTCTGATGAAAAGGGGGAAGAGAATTCAGCATCAAAGGGTTTGAACGTGTCTGAAGAGTTTCCTGGGATACAGCTTTTTGATGAGGAGGGAAACAGGATATCCATATCTAGTAAAGAGTTTGAAGAAAGCACGAAACTGCAACGGTCAATTCTGAGTGACAAGGAACAGAGCATGTACAGTACAGCAACATTTGATTCTTTTCATAATGAGACGTGTCTAGGTGAATCAACCACATTGAGTGAGAACCTAGACATTCCAGAAACTAATGAGCCTTCTGAGGGGAACCTAGACTTTCCTATGGATGGTTCTCACTCTGCCAAAGCTACTAAAGAGGGTAGATATGATAGACCTAGTGTACCAACCGAAGCTTGGTGGAAGCGAAGGGCAGCTTCTGTGTATTCTCATGCAAAAGATGCTAATGCATTTTGGTCCATTTTCATCGCAGCAGCAGTGATGGGCCTTGTAATTATTGGGCAGCGCTGGCAGCAAGAAAGGTGGCAGACCAATGCCAATAACGAGGTGCTGTACCGCTTTGTACCAGTTATTTTTCAAATGATTCCGCTTTTGCTTTTTAATTTACTCCCATCTTATTATGGAATTTACATATTTGATTTTTGTTCATAACAATGGAGATGACATGTACTAGAGATTTCTTTACACATAGCTTTTGAGTTATACTCCTATCGGGGTTATTTAAAGGAACATATGTCTTGTAATATTTTCTATATATCTTGGTTGTAGCAGAAAACAGATTTAGACACATCGAATTAAGAGGAATCAGAAATGGGTGACGTGTTTGTTAAAGTTGAATTTGTGTTGCTTTGATGAGCTGATGACGTTGTCCATTCTTTATTTTTAAGTTTACTATAAGTGTGTCATTGAAAAGGATTTTTCTGACCTTAGAATTGCATTTTAGATGTTGAGAATGAATTTCTGCCAAATTTCAATAATTGATGATGCAATTGTCTATGCTTTACCGCTAGATTATACTTTGAGCAAATTGCTCAAACAGTTCATTAATCGTATTTTTGAATCTGTATTCCCTATTATACTTGCATTTATACACTTTATTCGCATTGCAGAGAAGTGGCAGGTTGCTGGGGCCTGTTTATCGAATAAGGGATGTAATTGTCGGTGGGCATCGACGAGGTTCATTTATCACTGGAAGTGTTTCCAGTGATAATTAAGATGATGACGAAAAATTCTAGAGAGTGCCAGGATGGTAATTATTGTAATTTCCTGTGTGTTATCCTATTTATCTGGTGACAAATTTTTCATAGCGTCCATGTTAAAAGTCTACAATTACTTTCATGCTTCTTGGTTGCGTTGGTTATTGGCATTTTATGTCTGTAGCTCTGTTTAAGAATTCATTCCCATCTGAGGTTGGTCGTTCATATGAACTTAATACAACATATCTAGGCAGAATCAATCCTTAGAAACATTTACTCTTGATTTGGCATAAAAAAACAACCGGAGAGTTACACTCCAAACTGAATATCTTCCACAGAGTGCCAACACGGAAGCACCAGCTTTGGAAGCTTTATTCCGTCAGGTACGTAATGCCTTCACCACATCTTATCGGTGAGCATTTGAGAAGTAGCGATAGTAGCAATTCTGGATTCAACTCTGAAAAGGTATAGAAACGGAGTCATTTAATCCTACCATTCCAATTCACTGGTGTTGGGACTTCGAAGAACCACCAGAACAAGGCGGAGCGATGTTAATAAAATTAAGTGATGACAATTCAATCTCAATCTTTTTGACATTATTGCCATTGCGCAACCACAGGTTTTATCTCATTGTTGAAACTGGTTTGTGGAGTCATTTTGAAGCCTTCAATGTACCATTAGTAAAGAGGGTAAGAAAATGTAGGATGAAATTTAGTTTCACTGACTTCAATTTGAATTAGATTCGAATTGGTTTAATAAATAATGAGAAATCGGATTCATTTGATTTAAATTTTAATTATATTTAAATTAAATTCTACTTGAGATTCTTGATCGTCTTCTTCTCGATGTTTCTGTTTTATGGGTATTCTGAGCATGTCTTTGATCCGTCCCGCTTCCCCCTTTTGCTTCTTGTTTTACTTGTTCGCGAGCTCGAGTGACTTACACTTTACGACTTGTTCCACCTAGACGTTGTTAGCACCAAGATTTGGATGTTTCTTTCTTGCTGAGTTTGTACGATCTTCTTCTTCTGCTCCTGTTAGGAGCAGTGAGGCTGATTCTGCAAATAAAACTGAAACTTGTACCAAGTTCTCCCAATGCACTAGTGTTTGGAGGTGAGAGCAACGATATGCTGTCTTGTTTTCCTGGCAGACGCATTCAGGTATTGGAGATCATGCGCATTTTAGGTCCTAATGATTGTCAGATTCTTCCTCCGTTCATTTATGGAGGTGGTCCTCCTGGAAGAACCTGTATCGTTCTTCAGAATTTTATGCATCTTAATCGTCCTTCTATATATGCAAGTTGCGGGGCCTCGGGCAGTACAAGGATTTAATTTGAGTGCATTTTGAGTTGTTTCTTCATAAGATGAATGCAGCCAGCGGTAATTCATTGTTTTGCTCGAAGTTGTAGAGATTGGAATTATGTCTGCATTATGTCTGCTGTTCTATTGCAGCTATCTAGTCTTTTTGATACAACTAGTTATCGGTCCGCAGTATCTGAGTACTTGCCTCCTATCTTGTCTTGCACGACTTCTCATCAGATGGAAAATGATGGAGGTTTTGACATTAGAGGTTAAGATCTGCAGTGCAGGTAGAAAGGAGCTGAAGTTCCCTCTGGCAAACTACTTACCGAAGATAAATCATCAGAGGATCAAGGTTCGGCCCCAATTCTGCAATTCACCACTATAATTTTTTGGTTCTTCAATCGGGCGTGTTACCATTTTATAATCATGTTTTTCAGGGTCTCCAATAGCCACCTATTTGCAAATTAAGTAGTCTCCAATCCCTTGTATCACCTTGTTTATTAAGCAGCTATAACGATGTGGGTTTGTTGACATTTTTCATTCAATTTCAATAGTGGACATAATTGTTCATCGGATCTTTTATCTGTACTCCAGATTCTTGAGTTATCAGACGCCAATCCACGCAGAACATAATAATAGCAACCTGAAATTGTGGTTCTTAAAGCTGGTTGAAACAATCTATCTGCTCATTTTTGTAGTGTTTTATGTGCCAGCGATGGGTCTGGAAATTCCAAGCTGTTCGAAGGAGCTGCTCTAAATTTCACTTGGTGAAAGAAATGATAGTGAAATAAGCATAATACTAAATGCTCTTATTCCTTAATGGAGGAATGGCGATTTCAGGTTATGATCTAGGTTTGGAAGACTGATTGTGTCTAAAGAAGTGCTTCAGACACGTAGCATGTTGCTCACTTTGACTGTAGGAACTAAGAACCTAATTTTAGTCCGATTAGCGGGTAAATTCTCAGTCTGTGATTAAAAAATATTTCTGTCCGTAAAGTGGGAGAAAACAGAGAGGAATAGCTAGATGTAAGACACCCCACCGTCGGATTTAGCGGGATGCAAACCAACCCGCCATAATTGTTGTCGGGGTGGAACACATGGATCGACGTGTTCACTCCATCATGTAGGATGGCGAGATGGAACCACGTGCCAAAACGACGTGGCCATCAGGTTGGCAGGATGGGGGGCCACCCCGCCATTCCTAATGGCGGGGTGGGAAGGCTGCACTGTAGGTGCAGCCTTTTCTGCCCACCTCGCCATTCTTAATGACATGGTGGGTAGGCTGCATCCCAGGTGTAACCTTTTTTGCACCCCCCTGCTGAGAGCCAGCATTATTGCTAGCTCTTGGAGGGAGGTAAGCCATCCCGCCATTCACAATGGCGGGGTGGTCAGGAGCCAGTATTATTGCTGGCTCTCTCTACTGCCTTATAAGGCAGAAGCACCGAGAGCAACATTTTATTTAAGCTCTTCGGTGCTTCTTCATCCTCTGCTTCGTGGTTTTTCATTTTGCAGCTGATGTTGCTGTGGTTTTGCTAGTTTGTCAGCGAATCAACTAGCATTTTTTGCTTTTCTTTAACAGCAAGTCTACCAACATTCTTTGCTCTTCTTCAAGGTTTATTATTTCATATTCTGTGTTTTTTAATTTGTAATGTTAATTTTTAGTAAATATGTTATTTTTTGTATTAAATATTTGTGATATTTTTGCATTTGATATTTTATTGTTAAACGACCACACAATTATTTGTAGATTAATTAGTTGGGATCGATATATCACTCATTTTAAATAATATATTAAGTTACAAATCATGTTGGCTTTTCTCCTTTTATGTCATGAATTTAAGAGAATTAATTAGTAATGCGTTAATAATACCATCAAGTTGAAATTTGTGGGTATGAGATAAGTGATAATGATTAGCCTAAGTTGACATTTGTTATCTTTAGTTTATGAGAATGATGTCAATAATAAGTAGAAGCTTCATAGTCTGTTCATCAAGTAATTTGAAGTAAATCACTCACTAAATCGAACTTTAATTTAATTAGTTGGTGAACTTCTATAACAAATCCAATTCAATTTATTAGTCTAATAAATAATAATAACAATAATTTATATTAACAAGAATTATAAAAATAATTAATAAAATTAATAATCATAAGAGTCATAATTAGTACAAAATT
>JAOSBN010000009.1:28436260-28472355 GCA_027563595.1 Erythroxylum suave
TAGTGTTAGCTAGAAGTGAAAGACAATGTGGAATGTGGATAGGAAGTTGTTGATGAATGGTGAGTAATGTTTTAATCCTTAGGGTTAATGATCAAAGATAGATTTTGATGTATTTGTTAATGATATTGTGTTGAAATGAGAGTGGAAATGAAGTAGAAGAACTGGTTTAGGGTTAAGATGGGTTATATTTGAAAGATGGGGAGTAAATAGATGAAGAATGTCGAAAAATGTCTTCGGAATGAGATTCTGGAAAAGTTCGCTGCGGCGAACTTCTGACTTCGCCGTAGCGAATTCCACCACGACGTGCCACAACAAACTCTCTTTTGTTGCCATGCTGAGATTTATTATGATTGTAATACTTTGCACCTTTCTTTCACACTTCCCTCACACGACGGTCCCAAATGGTTATCGTGGGTTTCATTTTGAGATTAGGGCCAAATATTCTTTTGGTATCCGAATCGATAGTTGGACTCCGAAAACAGGGTGCAACATCTTGTGGTATCAGAGCCTAGGTTTTTCCTAGGCATAGAATGCATCGCAGGATGAATTGTTATGCTATGTGATTATTTGTTGCATTGTGAATTGCATTAAGTGACACGCATATCATGCATATATGTAGGAAATAAGATTAAAATGAATCGTAAGCTATTCCATAGTGCTTATATTTGAAGGAGTAAGATGCCACCTCGTAGACAAACATGAGGAGTTCTGTAAGGATCCGTTGCACCTGACTCTCCACCAAGAGAGGAGAGTATCGATGAGTCTGTAGCCCTAGGAAATGCTGAGGTTTTTGTAGGGCATGGTAATAAACCCTCTCAGTCCCCAACATGGGAGTCGCTTGTTCGACAGGAGCAAGTGCCTCCATTAGATCTGAGGATGTTTCTAGCCTTCGCTCAGGCATTTGTCCAGGCGATAGGTCAGATGCCACAGCCTTCTACCTTAGCCCTAGTGAAGAAAGGGAAACAGTTTGATAAGTTGACGAAGTATGAAGCAGTGGACTTCTATGGGACCACTGATCTAGAAGAAGCTGAGACATGGTTAAGGAAACCAAAACGGATATTGAAGTAGATGGATTGCGAGGATGATGAGAAGGTGGTATATGCTGCTAGTTTACTTCAGGGGGATGCTTTGCACTGGTGGGAAAGTGTGCCAGGGAGTCAGATGAAGCCATCAGTGTTGGGATGGAAAGACTTCCTAGCCACTTATAAGAAGAAGTATCTGTCTGAGGTTTATATTCAGCAGAAGCAGAGGGAGTTCCTGAGTCTCACCCAGAGGGAGATGACAGTGAGTGAGTACGAGCGCCAATTTACACAACTATCCCGGTATGCAACCGAGATGATGATGAGTGAGGCGGCTAAGTACCACAGGTTTGAATCAGGCTTGCCTCTAGTCATCAGAGAGAAAGTGGTAGTGCAGAATTTTTGTAACTTTCAATAGCTAGTTGAAGCAGCATTGAGGGTTGAAAACATAGAAAATATAAAGAGTGCTGTGAATAAAAAGAGAAAGGGGAAAGAGCAGTTCAAGAGGGGAGGCAGTACTCCTATGCCAGAGAGGAGTGTTAAGAGCTTTCCCTTGCAATCTGAGGAGAGGAGCAGTGGTGCAAGTAAGTCCAGACAGATGAGGACTGTCTCTTATCAGGCCTCAATGGCTGGAGGCAGTAGAAGCGGAGAAGGGGACAAGTCATTCGTCCCTAAGTGTGACCATTGTGGCAAGATCCATGGAGAAGAGTGTTACAGATTGCCTAGAGCTTGTTTCAAGTGTGGAGAGAAGGGGCACATGGCCAGAGAGTGTCCTCAGTATGCAAGACAGGAGAGAAGTCAAATGCAAGTTTCCAAGAGATCTAAAATTGTGAGGCACAAGACTGCAACAGAAGCGAGCAGTTCTGATGTAGCAAAAAGGGTGAATCTTCCAGGGAGACCTAAGAGGCAAGCACCAGCTAGGGTGTTTGCAATGACACGAGAGGATGCAGAGACCACTCCAAAAGTTGTGACTGGTAAGGTTAAATTGTTTGATGCTGATATTGTTGCCTTGATTGATCCAGGGTCCACCGACTCATTTGTTTCTTTATACAGAACTATGTATGGTGAGAATGTGAGCACGTTGGATACTCCTTTGATGGTGAGTACTTCAATCGGCTAGTATATTATTATCAGTCAAGTTTATAGAGACTGTGAGATATATAGTAGTCGGGAACACTCAGTGGTGGACTTGATGCTATTGAAAATGGGAGGCCTGGATGTAATTTTGGGAATGGACACGTTAGAGAAGTTCAATGCCCATCTGGATTGTAAACAAAAGACAGTGGAGTTTGAATTGGACAATGCTAGAAAGGTGGTGTTTGTAGGAGACAGAAAAGCAAGCCCGCCTAAAATTGTTTCGGCTCTAACAGTAGAGAAGATGATGAGGAAAGGGTGTGGTGCATTTTTGGCCTATGTGGTAGACACGAAGGTAGATGG
This sequence comes from Erythroxylum suave, assembly GCA_027563595.1. Taxonomy (NCBI): domain Eukaryota; kingdom Viridiplantae; phylum Streptophyta; class Magnoliopsida; order Malpighiales; family Erythroxylaceae; genus Erythroxylum; species Erythroxylum suave. The sequence goes on from JAOSBN010000009.1 coordinate 28,438,717, forward strand.
AGGGAAGTTAAAGGAAATACCTGTGGTCATGGAATTCTTGGATGTCTTTCCTGAGGAATTACTAGGATTACCACTTAGGGAAATTGAATTTCCCATCGAGCTTCTTTCAGGCACAACACCAATGTCGATTCCGCCTTATAGAATGGCTTCGGTGGAATTGAAGGAGCTTAAGGAGCAATTGGAAGAGTTGTTGGAGAAAGGTTACATTAGGCCAAGCTCTTCGCCTTGGGGAGCTCCGGTCCTCTTTGTGAAAAAGAAAGATGGATCGTTGAGGATGTGTGTGGATTATAAGAAGCTCAATCATGTCACCATAAAGAATAGATATCCACTTCCACGCATAGATGATTTGTTTGATCAGTTGCAAGGGGCAAAAGTCTTCTCCAACATAGACTTAAGATTAGGTTATCACCAGTTGAGGATAAAAGAGTCTGATGTATTAAAGACTACTTTCAGAACACGGTATGACCACTTTGAGTTCTTGGTCATGCCTTTTGGGTTAACGAATGCACCTGCAGTTTTCATGGACTTGACGAATCGAGTTTTTAAGTCCTTAGACCAATTTATCATTGTCTTTATTGATGATATATTGGTTTATTCCAAGAGTGATATGGAGTATGAAGAGCATTTGAGGATTGCCTTAGAGACATTGAGGAAGAATGAGTTGTATGCCAAATTTGACAAATGTGAATTTTGGCTAAGAGAAGTAGCATTCCTTGGACATGTAATTTTAGAGCAAGGAGTGCATATGGATCCGAGGAAGATAGAAGCGGTTGTGAAATGGGAAGCACCCAAGAATATAGCAGAAGTGAGAAGTTTCTTGGGTTTAGCCGGATATTACAAAAGATTTGTAGAGGGCTTTTCCATGATAGCTGCTCCACTTTCTAAATTGACAAGGAAGAATCCAAAGTTGTGGACAGAGGAGTGTCAGGATAGTTTTGAGGAATTAAAGAATAGGCTCACAATGACACCGATTTTGACTTTGCCATCGGGTAATGATGGATACATAGAGTATAGTGACACCTCGAGGAAGGGATTGGGTTATGTGTTGATGCAAGGAGATAAGGTGATTGCTTATGCTTCTAGGTAATTGAAATCTTATGAGATGAATTATCCTACATATGACTTGGAGTTAGTTGCCATAATTTTTGCATTGAAAATATGGAGACACTATTTGTATCGAGTCACTACTAAGGTATTTATAGATCATAAGAGCGTTAAGTATTTAATGAGACAAAAGGAGTTGAATTTGAGACAAAGAAGATGGTTAGAGTTATTAAAAGACTATGACTTGATGATAGATTACCACCTGGGAAAAGCTAATGTAGTAGCGGATGCACTGAGTAGGAAGTCCACTATGACACACGTGGAAATAATGTACCTTCCTTTGTTGAAGGAATTAGCCAGACTTAATGTGACATTGAGGCAAGTTGAGCCTGATTGTGTATTGGCTAATTTTAGAGTGAGTCCAGTATTGAATGAGAAGATTAAGGAATTGCAGAAACAAGATGAGTCTTTAAGCAGGCTCTGAGAAGAGATTAAAAGTGGTAAACCTTCTGAAATGGAAGTAAAAGAAGATGGATTGATGGTGGCAGGTAACCTATTATGTATCCCAGATTTGTTAAAGCTGAAGGATGAAATTCTTGATGAGGCATACAATGTGCCTTATGCTATGCACCCAGGAAGTACGAGAATGTATAGAGATTTGAAGGAGCATTTCTGGTGGAAAAGAATGAAGAAGGATGTTGCAGAGTATACCAAAAGATGCTTAGTGTGCCAGTAAGTCAAGGCTGAGCACCAGGCACCTTCAGGCAAGCTTCAGCCTTTGTTTATTCCTGAATGGAAGTGGGAAAAGATTTCGATGGATTTCTTGATGGGGTTGCCCAGAACCAACAGAAAACATGATGCAATATGGGTGACAGTGGCTAGGCTAACTAAGTCAGCACATTTCTTGCCAATTAAGTAGACAGATTCTTTAAATTCTTTGGCCAAGAAGTACATAGGTGAGATAGTCAGGCTTTATGGGATTCCAAGCTCCATAGTTTTGGATAGAGATCCCAGGTTCACCTCCAGATTTTGGGAAAGCTTACAGGAGGCTTTGGGAACTAAGTTGCACTTTAGTATAGCCTTCCATCTACAAACTGATGGACAATCGAAGAGGACAATACGGACTTTGGAGGCAATGTTGAGAGTTTGTGTTATAGATTTCAAGGGCTCATGGGACGATCATTTGCCTTTAATTTAGTTTGCTTACAATAATTTCTATCATTTGGGAATTCAAATGGCACCTTATGAAGCTTTGTATGGCAGGAGGTGCAAAACTCCTATTTGTTGGGATGAGGAAGGTGAAAGGAGGCTTTTAGGGCTTGAGTTGGTGCAAGTCATAGTTGATAAGATTAAATTAGTGAAACAGAGGATTAAAGCAACTCAGGACAGAATGAAGAGCTATACAGATGCACATAGAAAAGAGATGGAATTTGAAGTTAGAGACAAGGTGTTTCTTAGAGCTTCTCCATGGAAAAAGGTGTTGAGGTTTGGTAAGACGCAAGCTTAGTTCGAGATAAATAGGCCCTTATGAAATCATTGAGAAGATTGGGCCTTTAGCCTACAAGTTAGCTTTGCCATCGAAATTGTCTAAGATTCATAATGTCTTCCATATATCGATGTTGAGATGGTACCGATTCGACCCTTCGCATATAGTTCAACCCTCAGTGGTTCAGTTAAGGGAGGATTTAACCTATGAGGAGTAACCAGTGAAGATTTTGGACTCAAAGGAAAAAGAGAAGTATCCACACCTCTTCAATGATTTAGGTAAGAATTTCGAGGACGGAATTCTTTTAAGGGGGGAGAAGTGTTGGGCCTCGAAATTTAAATTTTTTATTTGTTAGGCATGATTTAAATTATTTTGTGGTCTTAATAGATTTGTTATTTTGGAGCAAATGAGCTCCGAAAAAGGACTCATTCTGTTCATGGTGTAAACTTCGGTTTCTCCATTCTGATTCCATGGAACCCTCGAGCCATTTGTTTGTGCATTGCATCTTTGAATTGTCAAGTATGATGCATTTGAATGTTATGTGTTATGCATTAACCTGCTTAATTGAGTTCTTGAACTTTATTGGTCAATGATCAAATTGCTAGAATAGAATTGAGAATACTTGAATTTCCTAGTACATATACTTATATATGCTTGAATTTGTGCTAGTTACCGATGGTTATAAATATATTAGCCACTGAGCTCAACCCATTATTTTTCCCTCCTCAAGTACAGAACAAGTCAACAGTTAATCCTTGCAAGGCATTGAAAACTCCACGATAGTTAGAGACTTTTGTACTAAGTTAGTGATTTTGGTTAGCTTTATAAACATACCAACATTGAGCATCACCTTGTATTTTGTATTAAGCTTTGATATGTATGATGTTTTGTAAGTAAAGTTTGTACAAACTTTTTGGATTAGTAATGAAATGAAGAATTGAAGTTTCTTGTGTATGATTATGTTTAGCTTGTGATTAAGTTTGGATGGTCAAATTTGAATGTACGTGTTTGTCTTGAATGTTTGAACATTGGAGTTTGGATTTTTAATTCTGAGGGTTTCGCCGCAGCGAACCTTTCTAAAGGAAATTTCACCGCGGCGAAGAATGACTTCCACCGCGGTGAACTTTTCCCGGTTCGCTGCGGCGAACCTGTATCTCGCAGCAGCGAACTCTTCTTTGCTGCCATGCTGAGATTTATTAAGATTGTAATACTTTACACCTTTCTTTCACTACACCCTCACACGATGGTCCCGAATGGTTATTGTGGGTTTCGTTTTGAGACCCGGGCCAAATATTCTTTTGGCATCCGAATCGATAGTTAAACTCCGGAAATGGGGTCCAACATCCTTGGCCTCCCTTGACCTCGCTTTCCTTCTATTTGAATCCCTTCAACTCGCCTGACTGGTTCCGTCACACTTCTTCTACGCACGTGTCCGAACCATCGCAATCTCCACTCCCTCAGCTTGTCGCCAATAGCCGCGATGCCTAACTTCTCTCTGTATACCCTATTTGGTATTCGAGCAAAAGGTATTACTAATCAATCATATAAAATATATTTAGTTTTAAAGGCCGTTTTCCATTCATCTTTTTCCTTTATCATAATTTGATACTAGATAAAATTGATATCAAATTTAGAGACCATCTATACGTCATTTAACTCATTAAGCAATTATCTAATCTAATTATATGATGTTTATACTTTATGGTGATTTTATTAATAGTGTGATAATTTATACACATGCTCTAATATCCGTCCTACTAGCAAAATAAGAACAATACAAAGGCTTAAGCTCTCTTTCATGTAGCCCTTATCTTAGAGTTTTCCACTTTCTTTTAGGTTTTCTTTGTCTCCTTTAAAAATTTTCTCTATCTTTGTCATTTTTGAGATTAAATTTTAGGAAAGAAGTCAATTTAGTGCTTAATCCCTTTTATTAATGGTAATCCTCTTAGAATATCCTTTTAAAAGAGATTATCAGATTTTTGCAAAAAGAGACACAACACTATTAGAAAAAGTAGCATTAACATCAACATCATAAAAAATAAGAGATTATTTGTAAACAAGAAAACCATGTGGTGCTTAGCTAATAATGCATTTCCCACATCCTTCAACCTTGCTATGAAACTTGATCCTTTCCACTTATGTTTATCTATTATTTTTTCTTTGTCCAAAGTGTTTGAATTTGCATCAAATGTTTGGTCTTATTTATTTCCCCTCAATCTCTCTTGCTTACTCTTATACATCTTGATATGATCTTTATATACTTCCTTTGATAAAAATGGAGCAAGGGTGATTGATCTTCCATTCATAGAAAATGAATATCTATTTTTGTACCCATTATGCATGGCTCCCCTTTAAAATTACTAAGGCCTCCTCAGTAGGATGTGACAGACTTATGTAGGCACCACTTCACATAATACCTCATTCTTGCACCTCCTAATCAAGAAAGAAACTAGAACCTGTGTGAAACAACCTAAGCTCGATGTCGCATTGGGGTTACTTCAAAATTTAACCAAGGATTACATATAGTGCAACCTCGGGTCATTCTCTTTGTGGACCTGAAAATAAAATAAAATTCCTAAGTAACTGAATGCAATGCAACCTAAACTATAGAATAAGGTTTGATTTGATTAACTATCACTAAAATTGTAATGAATTAAAATAACCAGAAAGGGTTTGCTTTTGGTATTTTAAAATTAAAATGAGTGATATGAAATGTTAGTAAGTGAAATGGAATGAAAAACATAAGTGATTAACAATGATAAAAACAACCCTCCAATTCAATAGCACAGGTAATCATCACTTAAACAGATATAGGAGTTAAAAACAATGAACCAAGTGTATAATCAAGCTTTTAATCCAACAACCGAGTCACCTCGAATTGTCACAAAAATAATTTCTGAAGTCCCAATCTACTAACTACCACCAGAATATTAAAATTGAACTAAGAATACTAAAATTCAACACTCAATTATTACTCAATAATTAATAAAACAAAATTGAAGCTAGCAACCGATATAAAGATTTAATGATTCAAGCCACCTTAAATAATCACCAATTATTCAACAAAATCTCAATACACAGTCTTGACCTAAAACAAAGTAATGAAATTAAGATATATTCAACACAATATCAGTCACTAAACAATAACCCAGCCATAAAAATCTTCCAATGCAAGATATAATCAATACACGACTCCAAATAATCAAACAGTTATCCTAAAACCTAGGAATCACTAAATAATTAAATGGATATGAGATTAATGTAGCTTAAAATCCCTTATGAAAACTCAAGCTCCTGCCATCATCATTAAATCAGAGGATCAAGACAAACTTGTCATAGAAGACCAGAGAATCTATTGCCAATAATAAACTCCACAAATCAGCCATGGAAGATGAGAAATAGGGTTTGGATTTGGGGGAGATAAGGAAAAATTAGAAACTAAGTCTCCATTAGTGGAGAAATTTATGCCTCCTATTTTTCTCTTTTACGTCGTCCCTTCTTTTTCCAGAACTGCACACACTCCCCCGAAACTCTTATCTTCAAAACCCACACATATTAAAACCCTCCTTCTTGAAACAACGCATACTCCCTTCTTTCTCAAAACATTGCCTCCCAAACGACAAAACCTAGTTAGCATTTTACATTTTTCATTTTGCATTTTGCATTTTGCATTCTGTCTTTTTCTTTTTGAAAACCCCTTACGCATACTAGGCTTCCAGCCCTCCTTTTTGCGTGTTTTCTTTTTTTTTTTCCACATGAATGACAACGTTTTTCTCTAGCTCACCCAACGTATGTGTTTTGCTTGCTTCCTACTGTTGCATTTTTGCTTTTTGCGTCAAGTGCATTTTGCTCCCTTTCAACGTCATCCAGCTTCGTTGTCGTTTTCTTCTATTTGAGTGGTGTTTTGGTTTGCCTTGGTCTTGCTCCAGCTGCTGCGTTTTGCTCTTCCTTGCCTCCATATTGTTGTCATTTCTTTTCTTTTGATGTATGTCATTTTGCTTCTCTTCTCCAGTTCTTTGCTTGTGTCATTTTCTCCCACGTTGTCATTTCTGCTCCAACTCATTTTTAATGCACTGTCGTTTTGTTTTGTTTACTGCTACTTTATCTTTGAATTTTAATTTCTCCCAAGTACCCTACAATAAAAATTACAAATAATGTAGCATCAGTTGTCCTAAAATCAATTAATCACAGTTAAACCAAAATATGACAATTTTGCACCTTTAAACACAAATTGAATGTAATGCACAATAGTTCAAAAAATAATCAAATAATGCATTAAAGACCAATTATAGTGACAATAACTCATCCAAATGATATGAAATATATATAAATAAATGAGTTTTTCAACTCCCACACTTAGCCTTTTGCACTCCTGGGCAAAATATCAGTAAAGAAAAATCCAACAGTTAAACTCCATGCAAGAAAACATAAAATCGTCAAAGCAAGAATGTGTAATCAACGTATGTAACCTCTATCCCTAATCAATTAATAGTCATGGAATGCTTCGGTGCAAAGAAACTAACATAAGAGACATAGCAAGATAAAAGGAAGAGAAATAGGGTACAAATGTCTCACTCATCTCTCAAATAGGGTAATTTTCACTCAATCTACCTAGATTAGCACCTACCATAATCTTGTAAAAATTCTACTATCTCCACCACTAACATAACCTAGATTTATGATCAAGGGGACTTTTTAGGGTTGTAATGTTGATGAAAAGCTAATGAATGGATGAAATGGAAATAATGGCAAGTGCAATGCATGAGTGTTAAGAAACAATTCAAAGTGAGCTAAAATGCAACATCAATTGAACACCAATGTGCAAATATCAACTTATAAAGAACCAATCTTTAATCTTCAACCACCAAGGGATGCCTTATTTCAAAATTTTTTCTTTTTGGCCAAATTATTCCTCTTTCTTTTCTTTTTCTCTTTTCTCTCTTTTTTTTCTTCCAAAATTCTTTCTTTGCTTTTTTCTGTACATTTTCTTCTCTTTGTTTTTTTAATATTGGCATACCCAACCCAAGAAGATAAAAAATAGCCTAAGAAGATAAAAATAGCAACATCAATGACTCACATTTAATCATGAAGAACACAATATAACTCATGCAAAACACTTGTTCAAAAACAATGAAATGAAAGAAAATGAAAGGTTCTAAGGGGTAAGCAAAGGTCAATTAAAATGGCTTGTATTTGGGTGAAAGGGTTTAGAAATGAACGCCCCTATCATGCTCACAAATCTAGGTATTAATGCAGCTTTGAAAAAGAATCTAAACAAAATCTAGAGGCTAACTAAACTAGGTGGGAATCATACAAGATGAAAAAGAAAAATAAGGCTAAAAAATCCTTCCAACAAGGCTTTCTCTAAGATATTTCCTCCCTAAAATAAAGCTACAAAACAAGGTTAATAACACTGCACCAAAGGCACTCCATTATGCTAATTAACTAGGAATAAAAATTACTTAAATCAAAATGCATTTAAACCTTGACATGCCAATGTTCATATGCATAAGCAACAAGTATTTGAAAACAAAGCCCAAGGATTAAAAAATTCAAGTAGAAGGTGGGAATCATAGCAGCAAATTGTTCTCAAGGGATAAACCCAATCAATTTTTGAATATTTTAGCTCAATCAACCAAACAGTGCATAATGAAAAGTTAATAAAATGACAATCCAAGTAGTGGAAAAACAAATCAAAAAAAGCAATCCCTCCCCCACACTTAGTCAATGCATTGTCCTCAATGTAAAAAAAACAAGTTTAGGTGAAATAGTAAGAGCAAAGGGAAACAAAACTAACAACTACTAAATGAAAATAAACAACTATAAGTACTTCCTACTGGAAAGGTTCCCTCCCCCACACTTACTCTGAATTATCTTAGTAGACAGATATCACCATTAATACAATAGAAAGTAAAGCAGAAGGGTGGAAGGGAACAACCGTATGATTAAGGGGGTCTTTGATCCTCATGGTAGTGCTTAAGCAGATGGCCATTGACTTGTGAAACGTGATTGGTTGCTTCATCCACTAGCTTTATCGTACCAAATGAATGCATCTTGGTAACTCTAAAAGGGCCCTGCCTCCCATTTGGTCACGAACTTCCCAGGCATCATCTTTAACTAAGCCTCAAACTTTAGAACCTTATCACCTTCATGGAACTTTTTCCTCTGAATCTGTTTGACATGAATCATTTTTAGCTTGTCTTTGTAGATTCTGGAGTTATCATAGGACTCAAGTCTCATCTCTTCCAGCTTTTAGAGTTGCATTGTCTGGTTTTGAAGTGAAGATTCAATGTTTGCATCGCATGCCTTGATCACCAACAAGATTTGTGCTCGATCCCTATAGGTGGACGGCAAGACTTGCCATCTACCTATACAAGACCCCTATAGGCATGTCTCCTTTCTGGTTGCTTTATGGCATGCCTTGATCGCCAACAAGATTTGTGCTCTATCCCCATAGGTAGACGGCAAGACTTGCCATCTACCTATGGGGATCGAGCACAAATCTTGTTGGCGATCAAGGCATGACATAAAGCAACCAGAAAGGAGACATTCCTATAGGGGTCTTGTAGGTAGGCCTGTAAGCCCATAGCGCCTCCTCAAGTCTTTCACTCCAGTCTTTATGGGATGATTTCACAATCTTTGCTAGTATCTGCTTCACTTCTCAATTGGAGACTTTAGCTAACCCATTTATCTGAGGGTGTTAAGGGTGGGCCAACTTGTGATTAACTAAATATTTAGAAAGTAGAGACTTGATGGTCCCATTGTAGAAATGTGTTCCTTGGTCACTGATGATTGCTCTTGTAATGCCGTACTTACAAAAGTGAATGTAAAAGCTTGACAATAGTAGAGGCATCATCTTTCCTTGTTAGCACTACCTCACCTAGACACATAATCTACTGTAAGTAATATATATGAAAACCCAAGTGATGGAGGAAAGGCACCCATAAAATCCATGCCCCAGAAATCAAAATTTTCACAAAAATGCATAGGTCTTAAAGACATTTCATGTTTTCTACCTAGACTCCTAAACCTCTGTCACTTATCACAAGACTTGCAAAAAACATAAGCATCTTTGAATAGGGTAGGCTAGTAAAACCCACACTCTAAAACCTTCCTAGTAGTCCTATTAGCCCACAAGATAAAGAATGTGGAAAGGTAAGGATAGAGTGGATCTCATTGTTAGGAACACATGGTCCGATGATCTGGTCACTGCATTGCTTCCAAAGAGTTGGAGCATCCTAAATATAGTATCTTGCCTCCCTTTTCAGCTTATTAACCTGAAACTTAGACATAGAAGGAGGCACAAGATCAGCGACAATATAATTAACAGTATTAAAGTCTCAAGGCTTTGGAACTACCAAGGAAAAAAATGCATAATTAGGAAACAAATCAACAGTAAGATAAGAAGAGTCAAACTCCCTTAGTGCCTTCAGGCAACCGACTAAAGTGGTCAACCATATGATTTTCTGCTCTAGCTTTGTCTCTGATTTCAATATCGAATTCGTGCAATAATAAAGCCCATCTCAATAGTCTCGGTTTAGATTTGGGCTTTTTGAACAAGTACCGCATCACTGCATGATCTATAAACACAATCGCTCGAGAATTTATCAGATACTATCTAAACTTATCTAAAGAAAAGATTATAGCAAAAAGTTCCTTCTTAGTAGTGGTATAATTCACTTGAGCGGAGTTAAGTGTCTTGGAGGCATATGTTATCACTCTTGATTGCTTTTCCTCCCTCTGTCCAAGCATAGCACCAACTACAATGTTAGAATCATCATAAGACAATTTAAAGGGCAAATCCCAATGTAACATCCCGTTCCAATACTAAAGGTTGGAACCTTAAAATTTGGTACATGTGAGATCAAAGAGAGATTAAGGAAATTGCATTACATGCTCATGCATAATGTTACCATACACACACATGTGAATTTAATTATTGCACACATTAAAATAATTTTTCATGCACTCAATTGACATTTTTTGGGTATAGATGGTTGTTTTAACGTGAATATGATGCAAATTATGGTTTTGTGTCTTAAAAATTGAGTGTGAATGAATAAGTAGTGAATTAAAATTTTTGGAGAAAATTTGAGAATTTTCTGAAATATAAGGGTATTTATGGACTAGGAAAAATGCTAAGTGGCAGAATAATTGATGAATAGTAGTAGAAATAAGGGTCAAATGGAAGTGGAAATTTTTATGAAGGACTTTGGGATTTGATGACATATGTCATTAAAAATTTGGAGACAATTGGATTAGAAATTGAAGGCAAATGGACTAGCTTATTAAAAGATCAAGAAGGGAACATGAGAGAGTGACATGTGGCAACTGACAAGTGTCACTTCTTGTCACATACCACATGTCACTCTTTTATGTTCCCTTCTTAATCTTTTAATAAGCTAGTCCATTTTCCTTCAATTTCTAATCCAATTGTCTCTAAATTTTCAATGACATGTCATCAAATCCCAAAGTCCTTCATAAAAATTTCCACTTCCATTTGCCCCCCACACTACATGTTAAGTCACGAAATTAATAAAAGAAAGACCAAATTGTGGTCTTTCTTTTGTCACCCACAACACTAGCTCCATTTCTTCATCTTCTTCATCTGTTTTTCTTCATCTTCCTCTCCTTAATAATGACACTCACTACCCAAGCCTCAAAGTTGAACCTTGTCATCTTCCACTCCTATCCACTTGAATACTTGCTATCTTCTTCTTGTTTCTAAAGAAAACCAACCTATTCCACCTTAGAAAGATGAAGGTCGTGTTTGTGGAGAAGCTATAGTTTCTTGGTGATTTGAAGGAGCTTTGAAGCTAAATCAAATAAGTAACCTATTACTCTTCATGGCTTTGATGAATGGAGCATGTTTGATTATAGTTAAGAGTTAGATGTTCATGATATGAGGATGGGTATATCCTAAAAACGTGGATGAGAAATGGGGATAGATTCATGTCTTGCTTGTGTTTTGAAGGATAATAGATTAGGGAATGACATAATGTTGGATTGAGTGAGTGAATGGTGTATAAAGTGTGCTAGAAATGTGTTAGATATAGTGGTTCAACTGAACATGTGTCAGTTATAAATGGGGATAGATTCATGTCTTGCTTGTGTTTTGATGGATAATAGGTTAGGGAATGACATAATGTTGGATTGAGTGAGTGAATGGTGTATAAAGTGTGCTGGAAATGTGTTAGATATAGTGGTTCAACTGAACATGTGTCGGTTCTCTTGACATATATTGATCTACAGATATCCAAATAGGATGATTGTTGATTTATATTAAAATAGAGACGATTTTCTACAATTTTTATGGAGAAATCGAGTTTGAATTCTGGCCTTAAAAGTGTTGAAAATTCTCTTGAAATTGAGTTTCAGAATTTATCTTTGTTTCTGAACAGTATAGAGTAAATTGTGCATAACTTGCATTATATTGAGACAAATTGTGTGAAATTAGGCTCTTTAGAAACCTAAGACATAGATTAACAATTTTTTAGAAGAATGTATTGCCATGAAACCTAATTTTTAGGTAATAATGGTCATACAAAATGGATCTGAAAAACAGAGATGGAAAAGCTAGAAAAGGAGTTCTGTTTACTGCCTTCTGTGAAAGTTCGCTGTGGCCAACTCTCTGTTTTGCCACGGCCATCTCATAGGATTTACTTTAGGGAAAAGTTCACCATAGCCAACTCCTTGGTTCTCCGTGGCCAACTCGCAAGATTTTACGAGGATTTCTCTCGGGAAAAGTTCGTTGCAGCCAAGTCCTGACTTCACCGTGGCCAACTTTCCCGCACAGCTTAAATTATGGGTGGACGTTGGGTATAAGGCACTATCTCAGAATAAGAACAGTCGGTAAATGGTTGGAGCATAAATTTTGGAGTGATGAACCTAATTAAATGATTTTGGTGTCATTAGAAACTTAAGAGATAAGAGAAAAATTTTCTAGAAGAAAGTGTTGTTAAATTACTGCATTTTTCTGGTTAGAGAGATTATGGAAAATTGACTTGAAAGTTTGGAATTTTGGAAATGTTATAAGAATATTTGAGAGTTGGATACTGTGAAGAGCAATAATGCTAAAAGTGAAATGACAAGTAATTGAGTTATAAAATTAGATATAGATAAATTGTGAAATTTGATAATATTCCCAGTATTGTCATTGAGCATGCATTGTACATATTCCACATACACATTGTGGATAAAGGAATATTTATAATTATAAAATTATTAATGTGTGTGCAATGTGTGTATTGCATAATTTTGATGTGCAAGATAAATGTACAAATTCAGATGTTTCCAGATCTTGGAAGCAATTGCTAATTTGGAGCGTACTGTGAGTAGACCTAGATGGTCTCATTTCATTGTTTTTTTGTGTGAATTTTGGTATTGATTAACTAATGAATGTCTATATGAATGTGATTGATTGTGTTGGTTTCCGGACAGGAGGTTCGATGATTGTGATGCTTGGTTGAGATATTGAAGTGTTGTTTGTATGTGAATGAGATGAACTAAGTGTACATAATTTGATGATAAATGTGTTTTGAATGAGCATTTGCATGTAAGTGAAAATGTGATTCTCAACTTAATGTTGAATTCCGGATTAAGGTCCGATGATATAGGAATGTGATTGAATGAGATCATGTAAATGTGATTGATGCATTTCATTTCATGAATGCATGAAATATAATGGCAGTTGTGACCAGAGTAGCCATCGATCAAAGCTTAAAGCTCAACAAGTGAAAAAGAGCCTTGAGCTCAAAAGTGATTCAGAGCCTCAGGCTCAATGTTTAATGAGCCCTATATAGGACAGTTATCAGTGAGCCCTATATGGGATAATTTAGGCACTCGGTCACAACAAAGTAATAAATGGAAAGTGGGTCTCATACAGCTGCATATGCATAATATGAATGATTAAATTATATTGATTGTGAAATGTGAAATGTTGTGAATGTGATTTATGTGTTATGTGACTGGGTGAGCCATCGATAATGGTCACTCATTGAGTTCACAAAACTCACCCAAAATTTGCAAATATTTTCAAGATCAGAAGAATATCCCGTTAGGCAAACGAGAGTATCCCTACAGCATACAAGTAAGGGACCGATGTTGGGATCAATTTGCGTCCGCATTAGTGTTTTCCTATTTTTTTGTATAAATTTGTATTCTGTGATTTTTGTAGAATAATGTATTCCGAAATTTTTTTATAATATGTATACAATAGTTTTTATGGTGGAATGTAAAGATATTATGACTAAAGTGTTTTGTATTTGTAACGAGCCCCAACTTGGCTATTGAAATTCTATTGATTGTATTGTGTTGGTTGAAAATGTTTATGAATAAAAGTGGGCCCAAATTGGTTATTATTTCCACTTATGTTTGTTGTTGTTTCAAAAAAAAAATTATACCGATTTTTGAATGATGAGTGCTCTAGCATGCCACCTCTGTAAGGCAAGTTCTTGGACATCACATAGGATGTCGGGTACGGGTCCTGAGAGGGTGGGGTGTTACACCCAGTTAGGTGTAGTGAGAATAGGAGGTGAAACAAGCAAGGATTTCAAAGTGTCAAAGGCATGTCTACATTTGTCATCAAAGTGAAAATCGATATCTTTCTGCAATAATGTAGAAAGGGAAAGCAATTGTACTAAAATCTTTCACAACGCACCGATAAAACCTCACATGCCCTAAGAAAGACCTCAAATCTTTAAGATAAGTAGGATAAGGAAGTGAAGAAATGATTTCAATCTTGGCTTTATTGACCTCAATCCTCTTTTGGGAGATGTAATGGCCTAACACTATGCCACTATCTACCATGAAATGACATTTTTCATAATTCAAAACCAATTTTTTCACAATACATTTACCAAGAACATGCTCAAGACTAAGCAAGAAATCATCAAAGCTATCACTATAAATGGTGTCCATAAAAACCTCCATATTTCGCTCCAATAAATCATTGAAGATCGCCATCATACACCTTTGAAAGGTGCCTAGAGCGTTACATAACCCAAATGACATCCTTCGATAAGTGTAGGTACCAAAAGGGCATGTAAAAGTAGTCTTGTCTTGGTCTGCCGGTGCAATCGCCACTTGGAAATTACCAGAAAAGCCATCCAAAAAACAATAGTGAGATTTACCAGATATTCTTTCCAACATTTGATCAATGAAAAGTAAAGGAAAAAGATCCTTCTTAGTTGCTTCGTTCAACTTCCTATAATCTATACACATTTTCCAAACGTTTTGAACTCTTAATGGGATAAGTTCATTACTCTTATTCTCACTACCGTGATACCGCTCTTCTTCGGTACTACCTATATCAGGCTCACCCACTCGCTGTCTGATATGACATATATAGTCCCTGCACTTAATAACATAGAAACTTCCTACTTAACTACATCATGAATAAGAGGATTCGACCTCTTTGGTGACTGTTTAATTGTCTTGGACCCTTCAGCCAAAAGGATCTTGTGTGTGTAAACCAAGGGATCAATCCTTGGTATGTCCCCTAAAGACCAACCTATAGCCCTCTTATACCCTTTCAACACAGAAACTAATCTCTCTTCTTTAGAACTACTCAAAGAACTGGAAATAATTACAAGCAATTTGCAATCATCAGCAAGAAAGACATATTTTAACTTAGGGGGAAGGGGTTTCAATTCTAAATCAGGTGGTTGCATAATAAAAGGAACCAGCTTTGGTATTTCAAGGGCATTCAATGTGAGTGGTGTGTCCATGTGGCTTGGGGAAGGAGATATAAGCTCAGAGTGGTGTATATATCCTCCACTCCCCGACTCAGTGCCACCATCAGATGACTTGGAAACAACAGAATTAGGATCAATCTGCTTAATAGAAAAAGAATGTAAATCAGAAGTAAGAATGGGAATAGAAGGGGTTAGAGCAGTAGCAGGATCACTGCTATCTTCTTCTAATATTCCAGCACCATTTGAAGGAGAAACTATGTTCGTGGCTTGTACATCAGCTCCTTTATCATTAATTCCTGCAAAATCAAGAACCATACCTTCCTTAAGGCTATCAAGTGCAGAATTAGCAGTAATATTAGAATCAAAACAAAACGATGCATCAAAATCATGTGAAATGGAAAGCCAACTTTCTATCTCTAAACAATAGACACATGATACGTCACACACAAAATTTAGAAGAATGGAAGGAGGATAAACAGTTAAGTGCATCGTCATAATTCAAAACCATATCATACCAGTCAGCCTCACGCACTTCAGTCTCATGCAGGTCATCCACATCATTATCATGACATTCAATCAAATTAATACCTAAGTAAGAACAATCTTCATAACCATGGCTTATAGCTTTTGAAAGATTAAATTGCACTTTTTGATCCCCAATTCCTATAGTGATAAGACCCTTCTTCATGTTAATTATGGTCTTAGCAGTCAGAAGGAATGGCCTAACTAGAATCAGGGTACTCTCAGCAAGGAGCTCATTAGTCATATCTAGGACATAAAAGTTAGCTAGGAAAACAAGACCTATGACTTACACAAGAATATCCTCAAGAATGTCTTTAAGGTATCTCTCTATTCTATCAACTAGACCAAGCACTACACTATTGTCTTTCAAAGCTTGAATACCCAAGGTCTTATAAACAAAGGTTGACATGACATTAATTGCTGCACCTAAGTCAAGTAGGGTATAAGAAATAGTAGTTTGACCCATGGTGCAATGAATGGCTTTTGCATTTAATGGGCAACTGTGGCTTAAATAAGGCACTAACACTCAACCTCAGTTGGATTCTCTAACTATGCCTATACTTTCTCTTATTTGTGCAAAGGTCTTTTAAGAATTTAGCACACTTAGGCATCTTTTTGATCAATTCAAGCAATGGCACATTCACCTCAAGTTTTCTAAACATTTCAAACAATTCATCATTATCTTTCTTGTCAACAATCTTTTTACTAACCAAGTAAGAATTTGGAAAAGGCAAGTCACAAATGTTGACCTCATCACCTTTGGTGTCAGAAGGTGATCTTCTTTCCATTGGTCTCTTCATGATAGTTGTTGTTGCCTCTTCATCATTTCGCACCACTGGTTGTTTCCGAGACTTCTCCAAGACCTTCTTTTCTTGTAGGCTTTCAGATTGAATAGAAGCTTCTTTCTGAGCTAGGGAAGTTTCTTATGTAGTGTTAACAGGAAGAGACCTAACTTTTATTTCCTCATTAACCAGTTCTTCATCCTTTTCATTCTCTTTGAATTGCTCTTTCTTAGCACCAATTCCCTTACCACTTCTCAATGTGATTGCATTCAAAGATTTGGGATTGATCACTGTGTTGGAGGGTATAGAACCACTACTCTTTTCTTGTTGTTCGCTCAAGTTGTTTGAGATTTGAGTAACAAAAGTGTTCAAGTTCTAATGTTTAGTCTGTATTTGCTCCAACTTAGAGAACATAGTTTGTAAACATGAGTCCATCTTATTTTCCATAGCATTCAACTTAACATCATTTTGTGTCTTCTTTTGATCTAATCTTGAATTAATCCCATCAATACCCTTCATGATCACAGCAAATTCATCACCCTTAGAAAAGGAAGATGATGTCCCTTGATTAGACACCATTTGATTGGAAGAATTTCCTTGAGTGTTGCCTTGATCCCTACCCCATCTAAAGTTAGGGTGATCTCTCCAATTCGGATTAATGGTGTTGGAGTAGGGATCCCTCTTTTTTATATTGGTTATTCTGATTTTGGTAGAGGGTAAAAACTTCTTCATACCGAGCACAATTGTTGGAGGTATGCATCATAGACCCACAGTACTCACAACCGACTATTATAGCTTAAGAATGACCCATTAAATTAACTTACTTGGCTTTCACATTATTCTCCAAAATATTGAGTCTTTTCTCCACTTGGTTTTCTAAAGTAGCAATTTCAGCAAGAATATCTTAGGAAGAAGCCGAAGAGGTATTGTATAGCCTTCTTGTGTCTCCAGATTGAGGGTCATTGGTAGCCATCTTTTGAAGTAGGTCCCATGCAGCATTGGGACTCAATTCTCTGAGCGAACCATTTACAGCGACATTGATTGAGGGCTTATGATATGGAAGAGCCCTTCATAGAAATAGTTGACCAGATCGTTCTTTAAAATATTATGGTGTGGACACTGGGCTAAAAGTATGATGAACCTTGTCTAATACTTGTGTATGGATTCATTATCTTGTTGTACAACACTAGTTATCTCCTTTTTTAGCCTTGAAGTTTTAGAAGCAGGAAAATATTCATCCAAGAATGCTCCCTTCAACTGATCCCAGGTCAATGTGGTGAAATGTTGAGGTAGTGTGTAAAGCCACTCCTTGGCCTTGCCTTTTAAAGTGAAGTAGAATGACCTCCTCAATACATCTTCAAGATTTGCTCTTGGTGGTTTTGTGGAAGAACATACCATGTGCATAGTCTTTAAATGCCTGTGTGGATTTTCACCTGCAAAGCCATGGAATCTAGGTAAGGAAGAAATTAATGCTCCTTTAATTTCAAAGTTGGCGTCATTAGTATAAAAGCTATAAGGGTCATAATCAACATAGGAATTATTAATCTCCCTCATGCTTTTATTATCCTCACCATTATTCTCTAGGTTGTTCTCACCGTGTCCTTTGTTCCTGTTAGGCTTATTATGTCCATTATTACCATTATCACCATCTATGGTTTCTTGCTCTAATTGGAATCACTAACAGACAAGTGTTCACTAGAGGTAGTTCTCTCACTGGGCTCTTGTTCAGTAGATGGCAAACTTGACTCTTGTGAAATATGCTCCTCCTCAACAAGAACTTGACTTGTACCCTCTATTCTCTTTTCTTCTAATCATTTTCACTAACCTCTCAAGTTCAATATTTAGGTAAAGCCCTATCACTTCTAGGCATAAATAGTAACAATAAAGAACGAGGTGTAAAACTGACTTGCACAACCAAATTCAAGTACAAAAAATGAAAGAGTATGATGAGTGCAAGTGTGTGTGTGTGTATAAGTATGGATGACTATACACTTAGTAGTGTATGAAAGAGTGTGAAAATATGTAATATGCACAAATAATCAAAGAATGTCAAAACTTTAACAATAAGCAAAATGAAACAATTTTCCCAAAACTTGACTTGGAGAAGCGACAGATACACTCAAGAAAGCAATCAAGTAGACTATAATCAAGCAAATAAGAGCAATGTATTCCACTAAACCACAACCAAGTCAAAAAGCAAACAAAAACATCTATCTAACCAAGAAAATGCAAAATGCAAATAGAAATGGACTATGCAATGCCAATGCAAGTATGAGGCTCAACAAATAAACCCAGTCAGTGTTATTTGACACTTAGTTACTAGGGAACCAATTCCTTGGCTCTCTGGCAATGACGTCACTTGAAATAACCTAAGTTCGATGTAGCCTTGAGGTTACTTCAAAATTTAACCAAGGATTGCATATAATGCAACCTCAGGTCATTCTCTTTGAGGAGCCGAAAGTGAAATTAAATTCCTAATTAACTAAATGTTATGCAACCTAAACTATAGAATGGGGTTTGATTTGATTAATGATCACTAAAATTGCAATGAATTAAAATTGCCAGAAAGGATTTGTTTTTGGTATTTTAAAATTAAAATGAGTGATATGAAATGTTAGTGAGTGAAATGGAATGAAAAACACAAGTAATTAACAATGATAAAAACAACCCTCCAATTCAATAGCACAAGAAATCATCACTTAAACAGATATGGGAGTTAAAAACAATGAACTAAGAGTATAATCAAGCTTTTAATCCAATAACCGAGCCAACTCAAATTGTCACAAAAATAATTTCTGAAGTTCCAATCTACTAACTGCCACCAGAATAGTGAAATAGAACTAAGGATACTATAATTCAATGCTCAATTATTACTCAATAATTAATAAAACAGAATTAAAGCCAACAACTGATATAAAGATTCAATGATTCGAGCCACCCTAAATAATCACCAAATATTCAACAAAATCTCAATACACAATCTTAACCCAAAACAAAGTAATGAAATTAAGTCATATTCAACACAATATCAGTTATTAAACAATAAACCAGCCACAAAAATCTTCTAATACAAGATATAATCAATACACAACTCCAAATAATCAAATAGTTATCCTAAAACCTAGGAATCACTAAATAATTAAATGGATAGGAGATTAATGAAGCTTAAACTCCCTTATGAAAACTCAAGCTCTTGCCATTGCCATTAAATCAGAGGATCAAAACAAACTAGCCATGAAAGACTATAGAATCTACTGCCAATAATAAACTCCATAAATCAGCCATCGAAGATTTTTGGATTTGTGGGAGATAAGGAAAAATAAGAAATTAAGTCTCCATTAGTGGAGAAATTTTTGCCATAAAAAACCCCTCCTATTTTTCTCTTATGTGTTCATCCCTTCTTTTTCTAGAACCACACGCACTCCCCCGAAACTCCTATCGTCAAAACCCACGTATATTAAAACCCTCCTTCTTGAAACAACGCACATTCTCTTCTCTCTCAAAACAACGCCTCCCAAACGACAAAACCTAGCTAGCATTTTGCATTTTGCATTTTGCATTTTGCATTCTGCCTTTTTCTTTTTAAAACCCCCCCACGCATACCATGCTTCTAACCCTCCTTTCCGCATATTTTCTTTTTTTTTCTCCACACCAACGACAAAGTTTTTCTCTAGCTCACCCGACGTGCGTGTTTTGCTTGATTCCTACTATTGCGTTTTTTCTTCTTACGTCAAGTGCATTTTGCTCCCTTTCAACGTCATCCAATTTGGTTGTCGTTTTCTTCAATTGGAGTGGTGTTTTGGTTTGGCTTGGTCTTGCTCTAGCTGTTGCGTTTTGCTCTTCCTTGCCTCCACATTGTTGTTATTTCTTTTCTTCTGATGTGCGTTATTTTGCTTCTCTTCTCCACTTTTGTGCTTGCATTATTTTCTCCCACGTTGTTGTTTCTACTCTAACTTATTTTTAATGCACTGTTGTTTTGTTTTGTTTGTTGTTGCTTTATCTTTGAATTTTAATTTCTCCTAAGTACCCTACAATAAAAATTACAAATAATGTAGCATTAATTGTCCTAAAATCAATTAATCACAGTTAAACCAAAATATGACAAATTTTCCCCTTTAAACACAAATTAAATTTAAGGCACAATAATTCAAATAATGATCAAATGATGCATTAAAGACCAATTATAGTGACAATAACTCATCCAAATGATATGAAAAAATATATAAATAAATGAGTTTGTCACTGTGTGGTTGCCATAACCTTTTTGCTCTTATTTGACCACTGAAGATTATATGGTTTGAGGTGTTTTGTAGTTAGCTGTCCTAACTTCTCCATTAACTTTGTACTATTTACATTGGTATAACTCCCTCCATTTATGATCTTACTACAAACCTAATCATTAATGGAACACATTGTTTGGAAAAGATGACCCTTTTATTTATTCACATTATCTTTTATTATATGCATAACTAATGCCCCCTAGCAACCAAAATCCTTCCCTCTTCAAGCATCTCAATATACTTATAATCAATAGTATTCTCCAAACTAGGCATCTAATAGAACCAAAAAGAATTAATTATTTTGAGCCTTAAGTCCCTTTTTTTGTATATGATTATTAGTTCTATATAAAGATTTGTTTATCTTTTGTATCCAAATATTTCTTGACAAATCTAAAGCTAAAAGAAATTAGAAAGGTGTAAAATAAGGTGTATATAGTAGAAATACTAACTTCCATATTTTGAATATATAGTAAAAACCTTTAAGATTTTTTAAACCTTATCTTGCCCAAGTTTGGAGAATAATCTATGAGTTATGATTTCTTGGGCCAAAGAATCACAATAAGCAAATATCAATATAAAAAGAAACATAGGAAAAATTAGTTATATAAAGACCAAGTGCAGACAAAAATGGACACATATTTTTATGCTTTATTTTTAAGCTTCTCACAAAATTTTTGTTTTTATTTACAATAGATGTTAGTTTTCTTATTTTCTCTTCAGTATATGTTCGTAGAAGTTATAACTCTTTATCGGTTAACTTTTTTAGTCTTGGTTAAAGGGAATTGAAGCCCTTAAAACTTTGTATATTGTGAGATAGTTGAGTTTCAATACATAATGTTTTAGCTATTCATGTATTGAATTGTTCTTTTACGTTTAAGGTTTATAATTGTTTTAATTAATTTTTAATGCAAATGATTAGTTTTTATTAAAATAATAATTTTTAGATTAAATATCGAATATATAAATATTCAATTCCTTTAATCTTTGTAGGAATTAGCAATTTATAATTTATTTTTTAGAGATTATTAGCTTCTAAGAAGAGCATTTAACTAGATTAAATGCAACTGTGAATGTTAAACTGTCTTACTTTGTTAGTTTTTCTTCTTTAAATTTATTATTTGATTAAATTTAGATCGTATCTAAGGTTGTTAAACAATATGAGTTAATTGGATTACACATTTTTTATTAGTTAATCATAAGGACAAATAGGTATTTAGTATCACAACAAATATGTGATTGATAAAATAAATTTCTTTTCATATTAATGATTAGCTATAGTTGAAATGGTGGATGCAACCATAAACTAAGGTTTGTTTCACTAATAATTCTATTTATTATTTATTAAATTCAATTTATTTTCTTTATCATAAAACTTCATATTATCACAACCCCCA
Organism: Erythroxylum suave; assembly: GCA_027563595.1. Classification (NCBI taxonomy): domain Eukaryota; kingdom Viridiplantae; phylum Streptophyta; class Magnoliopsida; order Malpighiales; family Erythroxylaceae; genus Erythroxylum; species Erythroxylum suave. Next base: position 28,460,920 of record JAOSBN010000009.1, read on the forward strand.
TTTTATTAATTATTACTTATGTAATGATTAACAAATTAGAAATCCTAGTAAGAATGATCCCCACTTTCTTATACTACATTTGTTTTTGTTATAAGAAATTAGGATTTAATTTTGTTATTTTTCCAAAAAGCCCCTAACACTCAAAGATAATATAAAAACAAAAATTTAGCATAATATCTATCCAAAAATATTACACAATTCACCTACGTTAATGCATCAAATAAAAACCTATCAGTATCTTTATCAAATAACCCACACTTGAACTATTGCTTGTCCTCAAACAATTTGAAAAAAAACCATCAATTTGTTTTTAAAAAAATCAATTGTGTGTATTCATTCAAACTTTGGCAAACTCAAGCTTCGGGCTACTACATATATCATAATTTTTCATTAATACACATAAATAAGGTTAAAGGCAAACACCATTGATCAAAGGCACATATAAAATTCAGATGGATTTTTCTCACGCTTTCGCTCAAATTGCTCAAGTGTTTAGGGTCAGTGTTTCACTCAAGGCTCCCTCTGAAAGGCCATACTACCATAGGCTTGCATATTCACCCATTCTCTACCACATAAAATACACACCAACATGGATCAAAAGGACTTTTATTTAGGATTGTAATGGGGTTTGGGTTAAGGTAGGATAAAAAGGTCACAGGTTAATTCAGTAGCATTAACAAAGCAAATGAATACATGAGACTACCACTACTCTTTACTAACTAATGCTACTATGTTTGATTATTTTTCTTTTGTTTTTGTTTTGTTTCTTACTTTTTTTGTTTCTTTTTTCTTTTCTTTTTTGTTTTGTTTTTGTTTTTTATTTTGGAAAAACAAGGGCAAACAATTAAAACGAGAGAAAACAAAAATAATATAAATCAATAAAATATTAGTAGGAATACCTCTATAAACATCTTATAATAATAAGTAAGCTCAAAAATCCCAAATTATAGACTAAATGATCACTTAGCACTTTATTATACTTGTGATTGGGCAGGATAGTGGAGTTTTGGATTTTTAAATGTTTATGTTTCAATCAACAAGGTTAAAGGTTCAAGAGGGGTTGCAAAGGATAATGTATTAGGTGAGTCATTTAAGCTAATGGGTTTAAAACAAAGAATGCCTTAATCATTTCCATAAAGCGTGCATCTCATAGTTTCAAACCGGTTCAATGCAAGCTCTAGAGGTAATCTTCTTAGGGGAGTATCACACACAACAAAAAAGAATAAGGAAATGAATATAAAATCCATTCTTGTGGGCTCAAAACCTCATATGTGCTTATGTGAAAATCCATCAAATTTTTATACATTACGGAATCACTTAAGTGTCAAATTATTGACTGAGTTTATGCAACAAACTACTTAATCAATCTATATGGTTCACCTTCTACTCAAGCTACCTAATTCAAATTCAAGCGCACAACTCAATCCTCAGTCCAACTACTATGACAAAATGACATGATTTAACTTTCATCACAATTCAAGTGCAAGATTGTAAAAATTTTAAAATTGGTTCGACCCTCACACTTAAATGGGACATTGTCCCCAATGACCTAAAAAATATGAATAGATGAGAACATAAGGACTCCCTGGATCAAAGAGGGCTCAGTGACTTGAAATCAGAATTCACAACTCCAATCTTGTATTCCTAAAAAAAATAGATAAAAAGCAAATAAGGTACTCAAATGAAAGCAACAAAAAGAAATTAAAACAAAAAAGAACTAAAATGAAAGGATAAGATTAGGGTGCCTCACAACAGGTGCTATGTTTAACGCCAATAGTTTGACGTAGCCATTTGATCACAGGTCCTTGAGTGAAATGCTTGCAATGTTTCTCAACTCTAGACCATAATAATGCTTTAATTTTTTCCCATTCACTTTGAAAATTCTTCCATCACTTCCTTCAACTTCAATTGCTCCATAGAAGGTAACATTTCTCACAACAAAGGGCCCTGACCATCTAGAGCGCAATTTACCTAGAAAAAACTTCAATTTCGAGTTGAAAAGCATAACTTTCTCTCCTGGGGAAGATTCTTTCCTTATGATGTGTTGGTCATGCCATTTCTTAGTTTTCTACTTGTAGATTTTGGAGTTCTCATATGCTTCATTTCGAAATTCTTCCAATTCACACAACTGAAGAGACTGATTTGCAGCCAATTTTTGCCAATCAAGATTTAACTTCCTAACTACGCAATAAGCCTCACATTCCAACTCTACTTGAAGATGACAAGCTTTCCCAAAAACCAAACGATATAGAGACATGCTAATTGGAGTCTTAAAAGCCGTCCTATATGCCCAAAGGGCATCATCAAGCTTGAGAGCCCAGTCTTTTCAATTGGGCTTCACCATCTTCTTAAGAATGTCCTTGATCTCTCGATTTGATATTTCAACTTGGCCATTTGACTGTGGGTGGTAGGGTAAAGCAATATTGTGACGAACTCCATATTTAGTTGAAAGATTACCCTGAAGCTTGTTGTAAAAGTGGGTACCTTCATCACTAATAATGGCCTTTGGAGTGCCAAATCTTGTGAAAATGTTTTTCTTGAGAAATTTGAGAACAACTTTGGCCTCATTTGTTGGTGAAGCTATGGCTTCAACCCATTTTGATATATATTACACTGCTAAAAGGATATAGGATTGTCCACAAGATTTGGGGAATAGTCCCATGAAGTTGATAGTTCTACCTCAAAAATGTTAGTCAAAGGAAGCTCATGACATCGTGAGATATTACCTATTTGTTCCCATCGGTCACACGTGTTAGTGAAAGCATAGCCATTCTTATACAGCATAGGCTAATAAAAACCAAATTGGAGAACTTTTGCTGCTACTCTTGTTGGGCCAAAGTGACCTCCATATGGTGATGAATGACAATGCTCCAAAATTGCTAGACCTTCATCTTCCGGTTTACATCTTTGAATCACTTGATTGGGACCTCTCTTGAATAGTAAGTGTAGCGCCCCCTTACCGAAGGGTACACGTTAGGACATCCAGAGGTCATTCCGACACATATCCTATGATGGGGGCATGCTACGTTCAATTACTACTTTAACTTCATATGGCATCATATCATTATTCATTATAAAACATCATATTGAAAACCACAATATTTTAAAACCAACTTTTTTCGCATTTCATTTCATAAAAACACGATTGTCTACATTGTGTCTTTCATCAATTTCCGTATATACATCATCAAAACCTAATGTAATAATACTACATAATGAGGAAAATATACAAATCTATCTAATCCGTCCAAAAGTCCCAACTGACCGACCTTTGAGCCATGACTTCACTTGCCAAAACACTATCCACATAGCTGGTAGAGCCTCTCAGTAGCTAAAATCATCTCTCAGTCCTGAAAAGTCAACATTGCAATTTTGGTGAGTTTTGCGAACTCAATGAGGTAACCATCACCGATGGTTCACTTAATTCTTGTATCACATTATATCACATATCATATAAATCACAGCGTTACACATTTCACACTTCACATTCAATACAATTTAATCATTCAATTATGCATATGCAGTGCACAAGATACCCACTTTCTATTTGTTATTTTGCTGTGATTGAGTGCCTAAACTGTTCCTTAAAGCGCTCATTAATAACTGTCCCATATAGGGCTCATTAAACGTTGAGCTTGAGGCTCTGAATCACTTTTGAGCTCTTGGCTATTTTCACACGTTGAGCTTTAAGCTCTGATTGGTGGCTACTCTGATCACAACTCCATTATATTTCATGCATTCATGAAATGGAATGCAATAATCACATTTGCATATTCTCATTCAATCACATTCACTTATCATTGGACCTTAGTCTGACATTCAACATTAAAGTTGAGGAAATACTTTCTTTCATATGAAAAAACACATTCAAACACATTTATCATCGGACTGTGGTCTGGCATTTAACAGTCAAATTATGCACAATTATTTCATCTCATTCACATACAAGTAGCACTTCAATATCCCAAATCAAACATCACAATCATCGGACCTTCTGTTTGGAATCCACAATAAACTTAATCATTATTACTCACAACATAAATTAAATAAGTAATAATTAAGAGAAACCATCTAGGTTACTCACAAGTTACTCCTGAAGCTAATGCCTGGAAGTGCCGACAACGTCTGGAAGTTGACGTTCTAACTGTTCCTCTATAACAAAATAATATACACATATATCACAATTTGTGCAAATATGCATGTTCATTAATGCACATATATAGAAAAGGTTATGTACAATGCATGTTCATGACAATCCCTGGGTATCCTTCCATCTAGGTTATTACCACCACAGTCAAATATCGAATTCACTTAACTAACATTGTTCGTTTAAACATCAGTAAACCATTTGAATCAAATCTCATAACCTAATGAGCCATCTCAGCTTTTTCTCTCCAACTCTGACTTTCGAGTCTGCTATTCACGTTAAACCAGAGAATGCAATTGATATTATTTGGTCCTATAAGCAGAAGGTAGACGAAAAATCAAAGACAGACGATAGCATAACATAGACAAAAGTAAAACATAAATGGAAGCATAAGACTGATGATTCGCCAAAAGGAAGACGAAGTGTCTAAAGGCAGACGATAGCAGTCAAAGCAAACGGTAGAAGTCAAACATAGACGATAGAGAAACATAGATGATAGAAGTTAAAGCAGACAGTAGAAGTCAAACATAGACGATAGACAAAACATAGACAATAGAAATCAAAGCAGATGGTAAAAGTCAAACATAGACGATAGAGGTCAAAGTAGACGGTAAAAGTTAAACATAGACGATAGAAGTCAAAGTAGACGATAAAAGTCAAACATAGATAGAGGTCAAAGTAGATGGTAAAAATCAAACATAGACGATACGTCTATGCTCCTGAACATCTCTAAGTCTTCATCAATTCTCATATGAACACCTAAGTGTTAATGCATGCTCAGTGAAGAAATAGAGCATTTTACCTTTCCATATCTAACTCTCCAACTAATCTTATACATTATTTTATTTCTATTTTAACTCTTAGAATCATTTCCACAACACCTAATCACAAATAATCCATCAAAACCCAAATAATACCATATCCCCAAAATTTCACCCCTTCAATATAGTGTTCAAGGATATAATTATCTGGAAATGCCATGTTCATGCAGATGATTGTAACTCATCAGATTTACTTCAAAATCTCCAATTCTAAAGAATTTAGTCACTACCTTTTTGTTGAAACTCCAAATCTTCAACCACCTCCAAAACCTTAATTGCATGAGAACTCTCGTACTCCTTTATGAGCACTAACCAATTTCTGGTTTTTCTTAAGGTAGAAGAAACACTTTAGGAGTAAAGAAAATAATGAGGGATATGAAGAATCAAAGTTAACTTTGGGAAGGAGTTAGATGGAAACTCTGTGTATGGAAAGAATTTTGGAGACGATGATAACAAGGAAAGAACATAGGAAAAATATCAACCCCCTTTTTAACTCTCGAATTACTCAAGCTTCTGACACATAATAAAGGCAATTTTACACTTGTCACTTTGCTAAGGTCTAAATTCTGACTTAGTTCCTTTTGAACTAACTCCCTCTAACTCTCATCTTTTCAATCTAACTATCTCCAAATCCTCATTTGATTTCTATTCTTCTTTTTCCTATTTCCCATAATACTCTATGAATTTCAAAGTAAATCCTAAGTTCACCCAAAATTCATAAATCTCACAATTCTACCAATAAAAAATAGTTTCAATATGGAAACATTCATAATTTTCAAAAATTCACAATTTAGTTTAATTATACCCGGAATTATTCATGAATGCATGTACAATTAATTTCATGTGTAGAAAAATATCACTATTCACTTGTATGAGCATGTCACATTATGCATGAACATAAAAATGCATCTCTTGCCTCTCACTGAACACTCTTATTTACTATTCTCACCTTCCCATAGGTAATGGGATGTTACAGTAAGGCTCATCCCATAGATAACTTTTTGCATCAAATAGGAACTTTTTCTTTTGAGATGGAATTAGGTCCGGAGGAATCAAACTTGTAGCTAAATAATTTACCACATTGGCAAAACATGGAAGCTTTTCATTGACTCTGAATAACTGCTCATCCGCGAAAGTCTCTTAGATAGGTATTGGTGGCTTTGATTCCTCAATCTCTAATAAAGATAGATGGTTGGCAATTGTAATTTTGTCCCCTTTTTGTCTTTGATTTCCACATCAAACTCTTACAAAAGCAACACCCATCGAATGAGTTATGGCTTGGCATCTTTCTTTGCAAACAAATATCGGATTTCCGCATGATCTGTGAAAACCACAACCTTGGACCCAATGATATACGACCAAAACTTGTCCAAAGCAGAAACAACCGCCAACATTTCCTTTTCTGTAGTAGTGTAATTTTACTAGGCATCATCCAAAGTCTAGCTAAAGTAGTAGATAACCCTTAAAACTTTCTCTCTCCTTTGGCCTAAAGCTAGTCCCACTGCAAAGTCACTCGCATCACACATAATTTCAAACAATTGTTGACAATCAAGTGTGATCATCATAAGAGTTATAATCAACTTTTTCTTGATCAACTCAAAAGCCTTCAAGCATTTCTCATTGAATTCAAATTTTACATCCTTCTCCAAAAGATTGCAAAGGGGTTTAGTGATCTTGAAGAAGTCTTTGATGAATCTCCAATAAAACCCTGCATGTCCAAGGAAATGATGGATACCCTTTACATTTGTTAGTGGAGGAAGCTTTTCAATAGTTGCTGTTTTGGCTCGGTCTACTTCAATGCCACAGGCAGATACTTTGTGACCCAACACAATTCCTTCCCTCACCATAAAATGGCATTTCTCCCAATTAAGCACCAAGTATCTTGACATCTTTTCAATACTAGAGATAGATTATGTAAGCACTTATCAAATGAATCACCAAAAACAGAAAAATCATCTATAAAGACTTCCATGAAATTCTCAACCATATCAGAAAAGATAGCCATCATGTAGTGCTGAAATGTAGTAGGAGCATTGCAAAGACCAAAAGGCATGCACCTAAATGCAAATATGTCAAAAGGACAAGTGAATGTGGTTTGTTCGTGATCTTCAGGTGCTATGGCCATTTGGTTATATCCCAAATACCCATATAAAAAATAGTAAAATACATGTCCAGCAAGTCTGTCTAACATCTGATCTATGAATGACAAAGGAAAATGGTCCTTCCTAGTGGCTTTGTTCAACTTCCTATAATCCATGCAAACCCTCCATCCAGTGATTTTCCTAGTGGAAACAGTCTCATTGTTATCATCTTTAACTATAGTGAATCCACCTCTTTTAGGAACAATCTTAGTAGGACTAACCTATGAACTATCAGAAATTGGATAAATGATTCCAACCTTAAGCCACTTTTGAATTTCGTTCCTAGCCACTTCCTTCATTGATGGGTTCAATCTTCTTTAAGGTTCAATGCTAGGGGTGAATGACTCCTCCATCAGAATTTTATGCATTAGAATAGAAGGACTAAATCCCTTAATGTCTGAAATTGACCAACACAATGCATTTTTTAACTCCCTTAACACCTAAGCAATTTTTCTTCTTCTAAATGAGCCAATAAGGATGAAATAATGACAGGAAAAGTTTGATTAGCACCCAAGAATGCATATTTCAAATTTTCAAGCAAGGTTTTCAAATCAATCATTAGGTGACATCTTTCATATCATCAACAATATTAGCATTAATCATAAAAAAAGGCTCATTTTGATAAAAAATTTTCACACATATAAAAAAATCCAATACCATCATAAAACAAACATCATCATCATCCATAGCATCTTTTTTAAACATACCTTCTAAACATGTCAATAATGGATCTTTAGATATAAGGGAAGGAAAAGATGTTACCATGTAAGAAGATATGACATCCACTCTATTGTAAGTCGGTGTATCACTTGGATGTTTGAGAGATCTGCATATGTTGAACCTCACCTTCTTACCATTTACATGCAAGGTTAGTTCTCCTTGTCACACATCAATCACTGCTCCTCTAGTAGCCAAGAATGGTCACCAAAGTATGATCGGAATCTTCTTATCTTCTTCCATGTCGAGCACCACAAAATCGGTAGGGAGAATAAATTTATCTACTTGAACAAGAACATCTTATACAATGCCTCGAGGATAAGTAAGAGAACAATCAGCTAATTGGAGGCAAATTGTCAATGGCTTGACTTTTCCTAGTCCTATCTTTTGGAAGATGGAAAGAGGCATGAGATTTATGCTTACCCCAAATCGCAAAGCACTTTACTAAAATATGTGTTTCCGATCTCACACAGAATTGTGAAGCTTCCCAGATCTTTCCATTTCTGCAGTAACTTTCTTTACAAGACTGCACTACACTCCTTGGTCATTAATATTGTCTCGTAGTCTGCAAATCTCCTCTTTTTGGTAACAATGTCCTCGATGAATTTTGTGTAATTTGGTACTTGCTCAATAGCATCAATCAAGGGAATGTTAATCTCAAGTTTCTTAAAGACTTCAAGGAATTTTGCAAATTGATCATTGATTTTCTTACCTTGAAATCTTTGAGGACATGGCAACTTGGGGATGATTTTTGTTTTTAGTTCCCCTTCTAGTTTCTTCTCCGAGTTAACTTCCTTCTTAACTTATGTAGGTGCACTTGTTTCTTCACAAGTATTCTTTCCTTTGTTATCACTGGATTTAGTGGAGTTTTTCTTTGGGTTTCACCTCTTCCACTTCTTTTCCACTTTGTAAAATGATGGCCTTGCACTGCTCTCTCGGGTTAGTTTCATTAGTACTTGGAAACATCCTATGAGTCAAATTCCCAACAACATTTGCAAGTTGTCCTATTTGAACCTCCAAAACACCCTTCACTGAAGTCCTAACACTCGTCACTTGCATCTTTAGCTCATCCATCTCCTTCTCATTCTTATGGAAACAATTCCTTGTCTCAGTTACAAAAGGGCCAATTATTTCTTCGTTCTACCAGTGGAGGTCCATATCCAGGTGGGTGAGGCATGTTCCGTTGAATACTATAGTTATATTACTCTTTAAAGTTGTAGCCTTGACCATATTGACTTCTCATTGGTTGTGACTTAAATCCCAATTCCTTTGGTTAACAAACTGGGCTTGTTCCAACCTCTCATCATTTATGTAGAATGATTTACTAGTAGCTACCACCTACTCATTCTGTCTTTTCTTTGACATGAATTTTGAAAAGTGATTGGATAGGGCTGCAAATTGAGCAAATAACTGAGTCACTTGGTCCACTTCTAAAATTCCTCTCTTTCCATTAATTCTCTTAAAGGGCCATTGGTAGCTGTTCGAAACCATTTCTTCCAACAATGCACTTGCTTCTTGGGATGTTTTTCTCATCAGTGAACCACTTGCTACTGCATCTATAATGGTTCGAGTCTAGCCATTCAACCCATTGTAGAACATTTCCACTTGTACCCACTCTTGATATCCTTTATGTGGACATTTTCTCAAAAGGTCTTTGTACCTCTCTCAAGCTTCATGCAATGGTTCCCAGCCATGCTATCTAAATGCACTGATCTCAAATCTTATCTTCGCAGCTTTACCAAGTAGGAAAATTTTAATCAAGAACTATTATGCCACCTCTAGCTAAGTTCGCGTTCTATCAGCAGAAATTGAATGAAACCAATTCTTTGCCTTGTCCTGAAGAGAAAATGGGAACAAAGTGAGCCTAATGTCATCTTGTGTTGCCCCTTTAGTCTTGATAGTGTCACATAATTCCTGGAAGCTTACAAGATGGTCATTTGGATGGTACTTCTCCAAACTGATTTGTTTGAACCAAATTGATAAGTTCGGGCGAAATATGAAAATTCTGAGCATGAACATTAGCTTTTTGAATGCCGTGATAATTGTCTACCACTATAGGCTGGAAATATTCCCTGATAGGACATTGGTGCAGTTGTTCATGGTTATTTTACATTATCTCCTCTTCCGTTTCCTCCATCCAAATTAACAGTGCCAAGTCTGGCCTCTAACTGAGCTAATCTTTGAGTTATTTCATCTCTCTCACTTTGAATTCTCTGAAGTTCTTCTGCTTGATTTTCCATTTTCTTTTTCCGACGAATTAACTTTACTGTTCTTTCCAACTCTGGATCAAACTATCTTTCTTGCCCTCCAGTGGTTCAGGGCAAACACACAAGCTGCGCAAGAAAATGAAAATGAAAAAAGAAAAAGAAACAAATAAGTTACTCTAGGGATAAAAAGATAACCAACAAGTAAATATCAAACTAGCTATAGAAATAAAAAATTCAAACATTAATCCTGAGAAATGGTGCCAAAAATTTGTTCGTAAACCGCAAGTTCACGGTTGTCGAAGTGAGTAATAAATCGATAAGAACCGAGTCGTACCCAAAGGGATTATGAGAAAATTCAAATCTATGCTAGCTAATGGTGTTTGGAATTAGGTTGCGTGAAATTTTGGAAATTTAAAGGCAATGTAAAGAATTAATAAAAAAACTCAAATGAATTTCTAAGCAACTACCCATTTCAATGCAACCAAAATAACTATTAATATGACAAATATATGTAATAACTAATTAAGAAAAGAGTGCAACAATTGACTAATCAAAAGTATAAAGGTTAATGGGGAATGACTTTCTCCTAGGGAATGATATTTTTCCTAACCTTTATATTGAATTAGCTATTATCCCTAAATGAACAATCCTATCTTTGTATGTCAATTTTAAGAGTAATTAATCTCCTTCTACCAAAGGTAAATTAATCTATGCACTCTAGACATCACTTAGTAATCCCTTACTTAAGTCCTTCGTAGAGTTTCTTAAGTTCCAAACTCAAACCTTCTATTTTCACCTCCTAGGTTTCTTAGGTCTCCCACCTTACAAAAAAATCCTAGTTGAAATTCCTTCAATCTTCTAACAAAACTCCCTTTTTCCAAAGGTGAATTTATACTAAGCAAACTTCCAATGATCTAAAGTAAGAACAATTAAACCCAAGGAAAATCAGCAAGTGTATAAATATTCAGTCATGGATTCCAGTAATATTTAATATTAAAGCATCATAAAAACATCAAATACCTCAGAGAAATTAAGGTTCTAGCCACAAATCATTATACCAAACAATCTATAAGCAAAAGCCCTGAACAAACTCATGAAGAAACTAAATAACAAAAGAAAAATGTTGTATAGAATGGAGCAGCTGCGTGAGTTTCATCTGGAGGTTTACGTGAGTTGCGTCTGGGCATTGATGTTTTGTCTCAAGGTTGCACGAGTTTGCATCTTTATGTAGAGGCTGCTTATATGTTGGTTGTAGCACCCCACTCCTACAAGACCCGAACCCGACATTGATGGTGATGTCCGAATCTGCGCCCTGCGAGAGTGGCGTGTTAATTTCACTAACACAATCCGATCCCATTTCAAAGATTCTTTAATTGGAACGAGGCACACTCAATTGCGGAAAT
>JAOSBN010000009.1:28477144-28492642 GCA_027563595.1 Erythroxylum suave
AAATAAAATAAATTTAGTAAATAAAATATTTCATCTTATTTTAATACTATTGGCAAAAATTTCCTTCTATTAATTAAGTAAGGGTATAATGGAAAATACTAAAATATCATGAGGTTATTATTGGAAGATAAAATTTTCACCGCACAAGTAGTTTCCTACCACAGACCCCTTTTTGCTTTATCTATTTCTACGGTAACACCGTAGTTTTCTTTAATCTGTAGTTTTCGGTCACAAATTTAAACGTGTAACTGTGTTTAGAAATTGTAGTAGATAAGTATTTATCTTTACTGCACCGCAGATCCAAATACAACCTTAACGTAAAGTTATTTTCTTATCGTTTTTGGTTGAGGGTGAAGGAAAGGTGTTTCTTTTGGTTTTGTTTTCCAGATCCAAATGTTCATGTCTGCTGATAAACGGTAACCCGTAAATATGCGTAAGATGTACATTTGGTCCCCTCTTGATCCTCTATTTACTTGCTTTATCTCTAAGAATTCAGTTACGTACCAGGTTCATCAAAAACAGAGAGATAGGTCAACGACTCTTGGATATAGGTCAATTTATGATGGCTTTGCCCACTTCATTTTTGCTTTCTGTTCTCATTAATTACTTGCGTGAAAGTGAAACCGCGTGAAGCTAAATACACAAAATAGTTTTAATTTCAGGATGGGATGAATAAAAGAGGAAAGAAAATTTATTAATGGAAAAAATATAATCAAAAAGGGAAATTTCAGGAATCGCGTTGGAGTTGACCTGCAGAGTTGCAGACTGGTGAGGCCTTATGCTTTTTGGGTTCAGGTGAGAAATTACCAGGTAGACTCGTTATATTGCAATCAAGTACGCAGACCACCACCGTCGTCACCTTCACCGCCACCAGTCATTTATCAAGCACGCCTTTTTTTACCGTAATGCATTGATAGAGAAGGTCAAAACCTTGTGATAGGAGTCCTATAAACGAAGCCTAATTAAAAATTCTTGCTAGTTTGCTCACCGAACCTTAACCAAATGCCCACATGATAAGTCCATTTTTCATTAAAGAAGAGTCACTCAATTGTTCTATGAAGAAATCAGAATGGGATAATATTAATAAATTTCTTAAAAATTGTCATGTTGTAAGTATAACAGGCCGAAGTGATCCTTAAAAGTCTTGAAACACAAGTACGTGACCTCATCTTTTCTCTCTTTTCTTTCTTATGCCTTGTTTGTTGTGTCTTAGTTCCTCAACTAATCTCTTTTAAGTCGTCTTCATTAATTGCTGGAATTTAAGACCTTCCTCCCTTTGCCTGCAAATTTAGGTGTACATGTAGAAAGTGAGAGGGAATACAAGATTAAGTCTTTTGAGTTATGAAAAAGGGTTATTGCTAATGGTGGTTTTGCAGGTAAAAGGAAAGCGAGCAAGGGGAATCGCTGTTTTTAAGCCTTCAAGTCTCAACGACCTCTCAGGGCATTTATAGTGCTACCATCTCAATGTTAGAGAAAGAGAAAGACACAGAGATGGTCCAATTTCAAGAAAACAGTCTGGCCATCATAATTGCTTCCATTACATTTCACCTATAAATCTCCTCTCTCATTAAACTCCATTTTGTACCATCACTTTGCTCTTTCCTTGTCTTTCTCTTCTCCCTCTCTAGTCTCTTCACATCACTCCCTTCTCAATCTCTACACTTTTCTGTACTGTATCACTCTTTTTTAACTTCTCCCATTTTGATGATCCTTCATTTTATTCTTTGGAGAAAAGGGCATCTGGGATTCTCTTAAAGATCGAAGCTTTTTGCACTTCAACTTCATTTTCGAGGTAAGTGAAGTTCATATACATACTATCACCAAACCAAAACCAAAACCGAAAGTGTTCGTTTCTCTTTTCTTGTTTTGTATACTGGTATACTGTGAGTATGGATACATCCACTGCTTTGTTGCTTCTGATGGCGGTTACGGCGTATCTACTGTGGTTCACTTTCATATCACGGTCATTAAAGGGTCCACGTGTCTGGCCCTTGTTGGGCAGTCTTCCTGGATTGATCGAGAACTGTGACCGCATGCACGACTGGATCAGTGACAATCTACGCGCCTGCGGAGGCACTTATCAAACATGCATCTGCGCTGTCCCGTTTCTGGCCAAGAAGCAAGGGCTCGTGACGGTCACGTGTGACCCGAGAAATCTTGAGCATATCTTGAAGACCCGATTCGACAATTACCCCAAAGGGCCTACATGGCAAGGAGTGTTTCATGATCTTCTCGGTGAAGGCATCTTCAACTCTGATGGGGACACGTGGCTGTTCCAGCGTAAGACTGCCGCACTGGAATTCACCACCAGGACTCTTCGTCAAGCCATGGCTCGCTGGGTCAGCCGAGCCATTAAATTGAGATTCTGTCCGATTCTCGAATCGGCTCAGGCCAGAGAGGAGCCGGTTGATCTTCAGGACATGTTGCTTCGGCTCACTTTCGACAACATATGCGGCTTGGCCTTTGGTAAGGACCCTCAGACATGCGCTGTCGGGCTGCCGGAGAACAGCTTCGCTTCAGCTTTCGACAGAGCCACTGAAGCCTCACTTCAGAGGTTTATATTGCCTGAGGTTTTGTGGAAGGTTAAGAAGTGGCTCAGGCTAGGGATGGAAGTGAGCTTGAGCCGAAGCTTGAAGCAGCTTGACGACTACTTGACGGAGGTTATCAATGCAAGAAAACAAGAGCTAACGAACCTACAACAGAAAGATGGGAACCTACACGATGATCTGCTCTCTAGATTCATTAAGAAGAAGGAGTCCTACTCCGACACATTCCTCCAACACGTGGCGCTCAACTTCATTCTCGCCGGACGCGACACGTCGTCGGTTGCTCTCAGCTGGTTCTTCTGGTTGATCATCCAAAACCCTTCAGTGGAAGACAAAATCTTGACCGAAATATGCACCGTTCTGATTGAGACACGCGGCGATGACGACCTGTCAAAATGGGTCGATGAGCCTCTGGTCTTTGAAGAGCTTGACCGTTTGATCTACCTCAAAGCAGCATTGTCAGAGACCCTGAGGCTCTACCCTTCTGTGCCTGAGGACTCCAAGCACGTAGTCGCCGACGACGTCTTGCCGGACGGCACCTTTGTTCCAGCGGGCTCGTCGGTGACGTATTCGATATATTCAACGGGTAGGATGAGAAGCACGTGGGGTGACGATTGCATGGAGTATAGACCAGAGAGGTGGTTGTCCTCCGACGGCAAGAAGTTCATAATGCATGACTCTTACAAGTTCGTGGCATTTAATGCAGGTCCAAGAGTTTGTTTAGGGAAGGATTTAGCGTACCTACAAATGAAGTCCGTGGCGGCATCGGTGCTTTTACAGTACCGGCTTGCGGTGCTTCCGGGACACAAAGTGGAACAGAAGATGTCGTTGACATTGTTCATGAAATATGGACTTATGGTTAACGTGTATAAAAGGGACCTGGAGGGTAGTGTGGAAAGAGCAAAGAAGGTTTTGCATTTGCATGGGAAGTTAACGGAATATGTAACGGCGTGAAAGTGAAGAGATTATAGGAAGCTGGAAGTTGTTATTAAGGTCATGTTGTGAGTCTGAGTCCTTGTGAAAATACAATATAAAGAGAAGGGAAAAGGGCAAAAAGAGAGTGGGTGTGGGCCATACAGTAAGTCCCTACACTCACAGGCTTTGAAGATAGAGCATTGTGACTTATACATGCAAAACCTAGGCATAGTTTTTCTTCATTTTTAACCTTTCATGATTAATATGAGAGGGATAAGAAATGGGAAAAAAAAAACACAAAAAAAGAGTTGAGTATTTTGAACTCACTCTACTTTCGAAAGTTTTCATAGATTTTTTTTTTATTTTTGATTTGTTTCTATTGGTTGTAAGAGGAAATAAAGTTTCATAATTGAAGTATAAGTCCTATTTTTATATTCTAAAATTTAGTGGTTATGTTCTTTTTTGTTAGCAGTTTTTTCATTATAACCCTTTTTAGACCTCCGCAAGAGCGTGAAGAGCATAATGAATAGCCTTTAAAGACTGTTACAGGAATAGTAGTACGAGAGTTTCTGAACTTTCAATTCATGCTTGTGTGAAACTGAACCCACAGAGAAATTGCACCTGAAAAGAAAGCTATGTCGTGTGAATAGCTATTATGGCTATGTTAAGCTCATCTAGAGAGGGGAAGAAGCGTAAATTTTGTAACGTAATTCTGCACAAACAATGTTGAGTGATGTACCAAAAAGGAATGCTAAAATGGAAAATGTGTACTGCTCGGGACAAATATCCTGCAAATCTATGTCACCGCTTCAGTAATTATGAGACCTTCAATAGGCATTTCTTTTTCTTTTTCAAATTCCTTTTTTGCATTGACAGTATAGTAAGTAAATCTCTAAATAAATACACAAATGCTTTAATTACATATTTTAGTAATTTTTATGAATTAATAATTAAAATTTAGATAAGATTCAATTGAATTAATATTTAGGAAGTTTAACGTAACTCTGATCTATCATCTATTGAAATAAGTGAATTGGAACCCTTTTTGTCCATGCCTTGAATCTATGGTATTTGAAATAATACACATTTACCGCAACTCAAATATGCTTTATCAACCACGTCGATTGACATTTTGTCAAGGCAATTCTTGTTAATAATGTCAAATACAGTGGGTGATATTAAGTTTAAATTGCGACGAAAATAAGAACAACGCTGCATACTACTAAATCTTCTTAAACTCCGCATTTAGCAAGATTTTCATTAGATTTTATTGTTGTTGTATATAAGTTTACCTCGTATAACACCAACCTAATAAAAATCCTACTATTACTCGAGATCTGAAATATTCAATATCACTCAATATTACTGATAGGGAAACTGTTTTTGTAAATTTAAATGGCATTAATAATAAATAACAATTAAACCTTTCAAAATTTTAAGTCTAAATTTAAATTTAATTTAATATTTGATTAAATAAAAATTTATCTATTTATTAAATAAATAAACACGTACCAATTTTACCAATTCTAATTTCTATCACAACTTCTCTTCACAAACTCCAGATACCTATAGATTCAAGTGAAAAGATTATATTCAACTTTAAATTCTTTTTACCAAATTTTAAAATCTTGTCATTTAAAAATTATTCTTCAACATTATTAGAATTTTGACTTTCTATGTAACAAGAATAAATATTTATTTATAGTAAAGAGTTTATCACTAAATTTTAATATATTGAAAATTGATTTATGAAATAATGATAACATCTAATATATAAATGTGAAAATGTTAAGAATTCTCGAAAAAAGAAAAGAAAAATTAAAATATTTATCCATATCTTTTGCCAATGTCTATAATTGCATTCCCTACATTTCTACAAAGGCCGACTGCTCAATGCTTTGTAGGTGTACAATCAAGTCAGCTCGTTTTGCTAGAATTTAGCAACCATGAAGTAGCCATGGAATGACACTTATTGTAGGGTGTAGGGTTGATAATGGGTTGGCCTAAACCGCCCGAGGCCCAGTTGGCGGCTTGAAGCCAGTCAATTCAGGTTGGGTCTAGGCCCAATTTGTCAATCTCTAATTAAAAATCTGACAAGAGTATATATTGAGAGTTGTAGGAGTGCAAAAAGCTCACTTACATGAGAAGCAGGAAACTTGTAGATATAAATTAGGACATTTATCTATTTGATTACTAAGATGTAAGAAAGGGACATTACCTGACTTAAAAATTTTTGTAGCCAGAGTTGAATCATTTCAGGGATAGGGGTAAGTAAGTACCTAAAAGGTGGCAAGAAATCTGAGCTTTTTCTGTACTGAGTTGTTCACCATGCATATGTCTCTATTCCCACACTGTTCCATCTTCTTAATCACTTCGAGCTCTTTGAATGTATGTACTTGGAACCTTCTGCTTGTAGGTTGTGGCCACTATCCTCTCTTACAGAACTTTCAGTCAATAACTTTCTCACCTGTTGAGAAGATGTTCCAGACCAATGTGCCAATGATGTAGAGTGCAACAGCCACCTTAAACACATCATCCCAAGAACCTAAAAGAATAGAAATAACAGACTCGAAACCAGTGAGTGAAGTAGCAAGATCCCAGGACAAAGTAAAACAAGCCATCTACCTGCTTACCTTTTTGGAGTATATAGCCAGTTGCAGCAGTACCAAATACACCAGCGAGCACTCCAGCTGTATTTGAAAGTCCTAGCAGCACACCCTGGCATTGGATAATCTCTTAATTTTCATCAAGATCTTGAAGTAGTTTTACAGTGAATGCTTTTAGGATATTTTATCAAATAAATTGACGGGTCATAAAATGTCAAGCGACAATAACAGTAGAATCCGTAATCTTTATTCTTTGGATGTGCACTTAAATCATAATTTGCACAATACAGAGAGCAACAACTCACAGCATAACGTGGGCCAATATCTTGATGGTTGGAATAGAGCCCAGACTGAGAGAATGCGTCTGATCCCTGTTGTCAACCATGCATACCAGAGGTAAATTGAGTCAAACCGTTAATGAGTAGACTCATTTTTGTTTCACATCAACACTAGATTGATGGAATCACACAATTTAGGTAAAGCAAATTATTCAAGTAAAGTTATCCCTAAACATATTGACATCATTCTACATCAAACCAGAAATTCTCAGATCACTCACTTCAACAGCGAAAATTCCTAGATCATTCTAGTAATATTATGTAAATTTATTAGCAACCGATGTGGAAGAAATTATACAAGAATTAGTATAAGGAAAGGAAAATAACAAGTTATTTATGTTCTGAAATTGATAATAAATTCAAACCAACCTGACTGCAAGCCATGCATAGTACGGCCATGGCAGGAGTTTTAACACGGCCCAATTGTGTAAGAAAGAAGGCTGGGCCTAAAAACCCAATTGATTGCATTATCTACAAGGCAAGATGTTGGATGAATTACTAGCAGAGTTAACGACAATAAAAAGGCAATAAAAGAGGACTCATGAAATAAATCCTTGCCTTTCTAACTGCTGTAATGGAAAAACCTTTGCTCACAAGTGTGTCTGCAATCCAGCCTCCTATGTTTGCAAAAAGAGCCATGGTCAACCACGGCAAGACGCAAAAT
Source organism: Erythroxylum suave (assembly GCA_027563595.1). Lineage (NCBI taxonomy): Eukaryota > Viridiplantae > Streptophyta > Magnoliopsida > Malpighiales > Erythroxylaceae > Erythroxylum > Erythroxylum suave. The sequence goes on from JAOSBN010000009.1 coordinate 28,484,214, forward strand.
AGCCCAGATTCAGTGAGGTTAAACTTCAACACCTGAGGAAACAATCATGAAGATGAAGAAAAAACAACTTAATCCTCTATAGATTGGGAGAAAATCTAGTAATAACCAATTAGAATGAAAATGGTGAAAATTTCAAGCTTAAGCTTAGTTGAGGTGAAGGGAAGAAGAAGTTAAGATGTCTCGTATTTCCAATGATTCAGATGAGAAACATTTAAAAGAAATGTTTAATAGGTGCAATCTAATACGTAAAGCTTTCATAGGAAAGAAATAACACCAATCAATAAAAGAAATAACAGAGGACAGATGGACTAGTCTCTGACATGGAGCTGATATTTATAGAAAAACCATCTACAAGTTCTAATGACTTCTATGAAAAGACATTTAATATTTGAATCATATGATGAAAGGTGAAAAAATGAAGATATATTACCATATTACAAGCATCCAATCGATCTAAGATTATTTTGTCAATTGCCATAGGGGTAATCAAGCAAGTCTACAGTTCCCAATTTGTATAATCACACATCAGTTGCCAGCAAGGCAACAACATCAGACTGACTATGGTGCCAATACTAAAATAGAAGAAAGTAGATCTTGTGGGAAACGTTTGCACAAATACTTTTCAGGTTGCTATAGTGAATAAACAGAAATAAAACAGTAACAGTAGATTAGCAAAATAACCTGGCTGTAGTAGGTAGGCATCCACGTCAAAAGAATAAAGGTTCCCCAATTATGGCAGAAGTGGGAGATGATGAGAGCCCAAACAGGTGCTTTTGATAATATTAACTTCCAAGGTATGACTGAAACAGGTTCTTTCGACACGTTGCCCCTGAAGATAAGCTTCTTTTCCTGAGAACTAAGTTCCGGATCTTCCTTTGGTGAGCTATGTGCCTGAAGCAAACCAATCAAGGATGCAAAAACAGATTTTTGAGTTTATAACAATCAAAGATGCAAAAACAGATTTTTAAGTTTATCTGTCATGACTCGTAAATATATCCATTTTTCAGCAACATTATGTGCAATATTCTGCATTCTCATATCAAGCTATTGCAGTTATGATTTTGGTCCAGCAGAAAACAAATTGCATTGGTTCTCAATATTATCAAAATGCAAGTTCAGTTTTTTATTTTTTTTTGGCCGAGAACATGGAAAACCAGTTATGACTTATTGGCGTGAAAATAGAGGCTTGATGCAAGAACAAGTTACCTTTCTTAGCCATAGTGCAAACCAAATACTTCCAAGGGATCCAAACGAGTAGAATACAGATGACCACCCAAATTTCTGGATTAGTATGGGGGAAACAGCTAATCCAGTGACAGAACCAAGATACATCCCACTATAAACTAAGGCAAGTGATCTGCTTCTCTCCGACACAGGAATCCACCTCGAAAGAATATTATTCATGGCAGGCATCGCAACACCCTGCGTGCAAATTGGTCACTGTGGGCAATGAGAATCGTCAATTTACTTTCCATGAAAATTTAAAATATTATGGGTTATGAGTGGAGTAGTAGGTTACTCCATTAGAACATAGATTAAGTCCCTAGATCCACCTCAAAATTCAAAAAGTAAGACAAGAAACACTACAGAAGAATGACAAGGCTTGAGAGATTTTACTCAACAAAGCAAGCACGGAGACAGAACCAATTTCATATTTCAAATGAAGATTCTAGTCCCATTTCATAGCTCTGTTATCATTAATGACATTGAAAACTAGTTCATGTTTGGTTCATTTCTGCTTCCATAACGTTCATATGTCTTCTCTAGTATGAAACACTATCATAAAATATGAAATATCCAAAAGTAAACTGCAAATCAAAAGTAGAAGCGTATAAGAAGAGACAACCTCGCCGATCCCCATAAAAGCACGCATCATAAGCAAGAAAGGAAGTCCAATCCTTGCCGCAATAGGCGTCAAAACAGTAGCAACTGACCACCACACAACTCCAAAACCCAGCACCAGTTTTCCACCAAGTTTATCTGCCCAGATACCCCCAAGAATCTAGAGACCAGTAAAAAAAAAATTACAGTTGAACATTAAGCAACAAAGTTTCTAGCTCTTGAGATGCAAAAGACATATTTCTTTAAACGAGTTTTGTGTTCCTGCACCAACAGTTAATTAAGTTTCCCAAACTTCTGAAACATCATGAACATCTAAGATCATACCTGAGTCAGTAGATAGCCCCAGAAAAATGATGATTGAATTAAACCAACAGTTGCACTGTTCCAGTTGAACTCCTTAGACATCGGAAGTATTGCAATGCTCATATTAACCTGCAACAAAAAGATTGAAACTAGCACATGATTAAGCTATGAAAACTAGTGATAACAGCAAACCATTGACATGTATGATTCTTAATCGAAACAATCAATTTTGTAAGTTTGTCTTAGGAATTCAGATGTAGAATTGAAATTGCTAATTCCTCACCCAATTTCAAGTGACAAGAACAATAGAATTGACAGCGTTCATGCAACTCCATGGAAATTAGAAATAGTTATTGGAAATCCAAACTAAAAAATTTCAGCAAATTATTAAAATTTGTATGCAACAAAATCCAACCTTATATGAGCAACATTTCAATTGAACATCCAAACCACAACACTTGAATGAAGAAAAGGAAAAAAGAGAACCAAAAAAAACTCACACGGTCCATGTTGCACAACAAAAACGCAGTAAAACAGAGCAGCACAATGACCCATCGTTTTGGAAACTGTTCCAACCAAGCAGACGCTTCCTGGGCATTTCCCTCCACAAAAACCACCTTACTTGATCCATCCACCGACTTCACCGACTCCACACCGCCATCAGTTATCTCATATTCATATTCCTCCGACTTGTAGTACGCACGACCTCGCTTCAACTTCGCACAATCTAAATTACAGAATTGCCCTTTTCTGGTGAGATCTGAAGAAGCAAAGCAACCGCATATTCTTCTCCGAGGATAAGCTGCTGCTGTTGCTTTTGAGAGCTTCATGGATTTATAATCTGAGTTACCATCAAATGCTTGAACAAACGCAGAATATGACAATCCTCCTGAACTGAAACCTTTAAATGCCCGTCTCTGTAACTTCTCATACAACACACTCACCCTCCCTTGCACATACCGCACAGTATAAATGCTTCTCCGATGTGAAAAATCTTCTTCTCTTTTTCCAACTTTACATGCAACCAAACACTCTCTTAGTCTCAAACCGTAAACAATCCAACTCTTTTCAAGAGCAACAAAATTCACATGCAGAAAACTTTAAAACTAAAAAAGAAAAAGAAGAGTAAAAGCCATACCTGAGCCGACGAAAGAACCGAAGTTCCGGTTAGAAAGTAAACCGCCAATGGCCATTGTTTAACAGTAAGCTGAAGCAGACTGAAACTACTCTCTCCCTAACTCTAAACCATTTCAACTTACCGATGTACCCGAAAACAGGCTGAAACGACGCCGTTTCTTAGCTAATCTTCTGTTGTCAGAGTACCGGACAGGATAAAGTGGAGAGGAGAATGGTTTTTCTTTGGTTATGTTTCAAAAACGGGAAAAATATTCAAGTGATGTTAGCGTTTGAAACGTGGCACTATCCTCTTCCCCAAACCGGTGGGCTGCCAGTAGGGTTGGACAAAATGATCGAAATACCCTTCCATCCTGCGACAACATACGGTGGTTGATCTGGTAAATATAACTGATCTTGTGGGTAATTTTAGCCGTTACTCCCGAGGAGCATCTCCCTTGGATCACCGGCGAAAGAGTCCGAGGAATGGGCAAAGCAATTTTTAAAATTTTTTTTAATTTCCTAGTGGTAAAGAATTATATATTAAATGCTACAAAAGATACGTATGACGTGGGATATTTCTAGAGGACGCGTGCAATGCAAAGCCAAACCTACACCACGCGCGAGAGTCTCACCGTTTGTTTTTTTTTAATTACTTTTTATTAAGAAAATTAACGAATTAAAGCCCATTTAGTAAACTCAAGTCTCCATTTGAGTTATTTATATCAAAAACTTTTAAATTTAATAATCATAATAAACTAATTTACATTTATTTTAAAATTTTTAAACTTATAATTTTTTTAAAATTAACTAAAATTTTAATTCCAAAATTGCATTTAAATTTAAGAGTTTAAACTTAATTAAGTTTAATTCGATTCATCAAATATGACTTAATTTATTATAATTTTTAAAAATCATTATCAATACCCAGTTAAAATACTGCTGAAAAGCGAAATCTGAGAAAGTCTGATAATACACAACTTAATTCTTACTTAATAGAGAGACTATTTCTGATTACACTCCAGTATCCAAATTAAATAAAATTTAAACTCCAAAATAGATTTAAAAAATCCTAATTTAAATATTTAAAACTTGACTTGACCGATTTGTGAACCCAAAAAGGCTTGACTGGATCTATCATGAACCTACATGTCATGCATTAACACTAGCACAAACAAATCAGCAGGCTAACATATAAGCAAGATTGCTACAAAATGATAACTTCAAATTCTAAGCAAAATTCATACATAAATAACAACTATGAATACTCAAAGTAACTGAAATAGATTCACAATGATTCAGTCAATTCACAATTGCAGAAGTGATATTGAACGCCATGTGAAAATTCTTTAATGGGTTCGTTTGTCTTGTGTTTTTAACATTTACAAGGTCGAAGATTTACATTGTTTCCCGTACATGTACACGTTCTGCCACCAACCAGTCACACAACAATGGCCGCCACTAAGACCCAGAAAGCCTCCAAATGGAGGATTAAGAATGAATTTGTGAGAGGAGAAAACAATAAGGAATGGTGTTAAGATTCTAAGCCTGGTTGTTTCCAGCAGCAGCACCAACCTCTGTGTTCAATTTCAGAACAGAAGAGGGAAGGTTTCGAGATAATATGAAGTTTCCTTTGAGATCTGTTGTGCCATAATCTCTTAGACGAGAATCCATCATCAAAGGACAAGATCTCCATGACTCACACATCATTTTAGCTCCAAAGTAGACTAAATGGTCTGCAATGCTGTTACCGAGCACTGACCTGCATCACAAATGGAGAACAGATTCTAAGAGTTTACTACCTACTCGAACTTCATTAAAGACAAGCTGATCGCAAATGAGACAATGCTTGTGTAGAGATTTTGGGATGGAAGTAACGAAAGATAGATAGTCTTAACATTCAATTACCTGTAAGTTTTAAACGTTCTTCAGATTTCAACAGATGTCATTAATCTTAAAACCTTGATTTTACACTAATCCAAAGATTATCTAAAAGAGGAACACTCACCTGCTACAGTTCGGGTCTTCGCCGGAACCATCACATATCTTCTCTACTTTATAAACTAGACTTCCCACTCCGATGTTATACAACCATACCTGCAGGGGAACAAAAAGCCTTGAATTGTAGAGTTAATGAGAAATCATAAGGATCACCAACAAATGACAACCTTTTATATCATAAGACAGCACTGAAGTATGAAAACGCAAACAACCAAAACAATGCAGCTATGTGTGTCAATGGGCTCTAATTCACTTAGTTCCATTGGCTAAAGACTATCTTAAATGTCATTTGTTGTGAATCACCTTAGCAAAGGAAAATTACCTCTCTTGGGAAGTGGTGGTATGTCTTCTGAGGGAAATGGTAAAAGTAAGGTGGCAGATGAGGGACAATGTCATGGTCATTGGTGACACGGATAGCATTTGGTACCAGTTCACTGTAATAAGATGAGAAAACAGCATTGCCTATACGAGGCTGTCCGAAAGTAAGAACCTTAACATTCTTTGCTTCATGATTCACCTAGAACAGAGATATCCGACAAACATAAAACGAAAGATTGTTATGAGTTTGGTATATGTATCAATAATTGATCATTTTGGTGGATAGGGGTTGACAAGTATTACAACTAAATCAATTCCACAGAAGGCAGCCATAGCCGCTCCCATTGAATGCCCCGTAACCATGATGTCAAGTTCTCCAAAGTACTCTTTTGCTCTTTTGATAGCATTTAAGACCCCGGGGCGTACTGTTGTGTTGTGATAAGCAGAATAAAATCCATGGTGCACCTATAGAAAAGTTCAAAATATGAATGGCAGAGCAAGAGAAACAAATGAAGAAATAACCTCCATCATGCAATTCAGTTATCCCTCAGCATAACTTTCTACAGTACGTACCATGGCACCAGGCATGCCAGGATAACTTAGGTCAAGCTGTTTCCAGTACAAGTCTTCAACCCAGTTCTGGATGCTGTAGAGATGCAATTAATCAACTAAAACGAGATAGCTAGAGAAACTCAGCAATAAAGATAACAACCAACAACACATTCCTAAATTTACAAAGCGCACTAAAATATGGCATGAGAAACACAAATAGATTATGATAGAGCTATTGTATAGACAAGCAAAGGGTACCAAAAGGGTTAACAGCTCATCAAAGACTCCCAACCAGTTGTTTTAATCTTTCTTTATGTTGAGCCCAAAAAAGTACATCTCAGTCAAGAATGATTTGGAATTATGCATGGGTGTTCTACTGTTTCATTTGTTCTTAGCACAGTACACACCTTAAGAATTTAGATAAGCAATGCCAGTAGCTTAACTTTCCCACACGGGAAAGACGCAAACCGTACATCAATATTTTGAACAGGAATATGAAGCGAAAACATATCATTACCTATGTTCTTGGGTTCCTCGGAAAGCAATAACAATAGCATTAAGATCTTTTGCCACTCCAACAAACCCCTATACGTCAATAACCATGAAAATCAATTTAGAGTATATGGGCAAAAAATAATTATATGTCACACAAGCAGAAAAGGGAATGGGATCTATTCTAGTAATAGATAAGTGATGGCACTAAGAGAGGGTACCTGTAAACAATGCTGAATGTCAACAATTAGATCTATAATCTCAAACCCCTGTTTTCATCCAAAACAGATTTAACAGTCAATTAAGAACAACGACGACATGAACAAAGAGGAAACAAAAATTCAACACAACCGAGATATACCGAGGTTACACCATCACATCTTGAGCAACTCCAAGTAAACAATGCTGTCAGATCTGAAATATACACCTGCAAGTACAAAGCTCATTTTCAGCCTCCAAATGAGAAACTTTCTTCATTCAAGAACATTACATTCGTGGAAAACTAAGACTTCAAAATCTATCAGACTGCTGTTCATAAAACTCACCGCAGAAGCATACTCCACCAAAATTGTGGCAAGAGTGTGATTGTAAACACTGAGCTGATCTATGTCCTTGTTCTTATGCTTGTGCTTTATCCTTAGCTCTACATTAAACAACAAATTCCTCTTTCAATGCCCCATATACAAAAATCGTATACAGCATCCAAACTTTCTTATCCAAGGAAGGAATATGAAAAGGGAAGAACACAACTTTCCAATATAAAAATTATTCGACTAATGTCTTACGAAGAGACTTTTGATCCTAAAGTGCACTTGAATTGATCATTACCTCTCCCACAAGAAAGGGAAAGTAGACATGCGATAATTAGCAGAATCATCCACCTCCCTTGCCCCATTCTCTGCACCAATAAATTAAAGTTGAAGAAATCTCTATTGAACCCAGGTAATGAACAGAATCAACAACCATATTGACCTAAGAAACAAACCCCCAAACAAATCAGAACTGTAACGGCGTTCTCGGGGCTCCGACACGGTGGTCCCAAGCTCCAAGCTTGTAAAATGATGGCTCCAAGGCGACCGGCCGATGAAAAAGGAATTGGAAGTCAACAATTGGACTTTGCTTATTAGATCGAGGACTATTTGGGGCCACCCAGAAAAGTTTGAGCACAAGAATGAACTGAAAGGACAAAGGAGTCCATTATTTGGTACCTTCCAAGATTGGCACTTGCCGTTTCAAGATTAGAAAAGACATTTAAGCTGTGTTTAGTTGCTGCCGACAAAAAATTTATTTGTTTGGGGTATGGAAAAAGAAGTATGGGTATGGAATGAAAGATTGAGTTTGGTAAAGGGATATGATTATAGGGTTATTATTTTGATTACCCAACTTTGGGTAATACTCCAATACTCTCCTAATCTAGAAGAATGGGTATCATTGTTATAGAGGAATGAGTTAATTAATTACATTATAATTAATTAGAATATAATTAATTAATTAAAATATTATTAATAATTAATTAAATAAAATATTATTAATAATTAAATAAATAAAATATAATTCATTCATTAATTAAAATATTGTAATTAATTAATTAATTACAATATAATTAATTAAAATATAATTCATTCATTAATTAAAAGATTGTAATTAATTAATTAACCACAATATAATTAATTAAAATATTATATTTTAATTAATTAATTACAATATAATTAATTAAAATATAATTCATTCATTAATTAAAATATTGTAATTAATTAATTACAATATAATTATTCATTAATTAAAATATTTTAATTAATTAATTACAA
>JAOSBN010000009.1:28503108-28523322 GCA_027563595.1 Erythroxylum suave
CCAAAATCACTAAGTTTACTTACTAAATTTGCATCAAGAAGGATATTAGCAGGTTTTAGATCACCATGCACGATGCTCTGTGGTTTATTAGAGTGAAGAAAGACAAGGACTGAGCATAATTCTGAGGCAATTCGTAGACGATTTTGCCAGGATAGAGGAGGGGAGTTGTCTTTGCAGTTAAGTCGGTCTTCGAGGCTCCCATTGGGAAGATACTCATAGATAAGAGCCCACGCTTCAGGACACGCACCAAAAAGAGTCACAAGATTTGGATGTCTCGTCTTGCTCAAAATATCAACCTAAAGTAAAGTAGAGCCAAAAGTCAACAATGAACCAAATTATAACGACAAAAGACACAAAAAATACATATTATAATTTAACTAATATTTTTAAATTAGTTCTAAAAACAAAAGGAATGAGCGAGTTTTGAACATTCACAGGATCCTACCTCCTGTCGAAACTCTGAAGGACCTTGCAAGCTATCAGAGTGGGGCATCTTTACAGCAACCACAGTGTGACGAAGGACACCTTTATAAATGCTACCATATCCCCCCTCACCGATTTTAAGGGATGGATCGAACTTACGGGTTCCTTCCTCAATCTCCGAGAAAGAGAATTCAGAGTAGAATTGAGAAATGTGTGTGCCTGAGGCCTCTGCTCTACATTTCTTAAGCTCCTCGGCTTCTTTGAGTGCCTTGTCACGCTCCATCTGTAATTCATCTCGTTCTCTTTTATAACTTTCCTGTAGCTCCACAGCAGATATCATTTTATGTTCCAACTCTTTTGCTGTCGTATCAGACTCAGTAATTTGACTCTCCAGCGATGATTTCTGATTTAGGGCAATGTGAAGTTTTTCCATGACGATGTCCCGCTCATTCATTAATTTTTCAAGTGCTTCCTTTCCGTTTTCCAGCAGCTCCTCAACTTCTTTCCTCCGTCTTGACTCCTCGGCATACAAGCTTTCACATGTTCTTGCCTAGAATTGGGCAAATATGAAAATAAGCGTAGTTATGAAAGAATGTTTCAGAAAAAGTTAAGGACTTCTTTGTTCCATTCTTATTTTTAATTTTCTGTTTTTATTCAGATTTGATAAAAAAAATTTATTCGATTGAATTTTTTTTCGGTTTTTATTTTGATTTCTTTTGGTTTTCAAAAATTATAAAAAATATAAGAAGTAGATTTTGTTTTTTTAATCTTATGTACTGTAAACTAAATATATATTATTTAATTATTTAATATATTAATAATTTATTAGAATTATGAATAATTCAATACTATATTATATTAATTAATTAAAATTAAATATTAGTAAGAATTATGTTTATTTTATTTTATTTTGTAATTAAATTAAATAATTATTCATAAATATAATAAACTTTAAATTATCTTCAAAATATATAAATTTCAAATAAATTTTGATTTAATAATTTAAATATAGTTAAAATAAATATTAATTTATAAATAAAACGTCAATTTTAATTTATTTATTTTAATAAATAAAATAATTTTTAATAAATAGTGTATAAGAGATTATAATAAAATTATTTAAGTTAAAAAAATTATCTTTAATTTATAATTGTTATCAATTATAAAAATAAAACTTAATAATCAAGCAGATTTTCGTTTTTATTTAAAAACAAAATTAAAAACTAAAAATCTAAAAATCTAAATTCCTAAAAATCTAAAAATAAAATTTTAGATTGAAACTTTGATTAAATAGTTTGATTTTCAGTATTCATAAACCAATCACTCTCTTAAGGGAGAAATGAAACAAATATGCTTCATGGTAGAGAATATACTTACCTTGCGAAAGGCCTCGACGGCATTCTTTTCGGCTTTTTCCCGCCTCCCTGTTTCTTCAAATGCTTCTCGCTTCCATTTTGCACCATCTGCCATAGCTTGTTTAAGTAGATCATAAAGAGGATCCTCCAAACTCTGGTCCTGCTAGAACCCAGGAACTATTAACATGCTTTGCACACGGCAGGAACGTCTCAGAGAATCGTCATGCACAAACGAATATTAGTTCAAATTCCCTAGTGTTGCAGTTCTTAAAATACTAAAACACTTGGAGGAGATGAATGACTAAGGTTCTCTATAGATCCAAGCAGTTTTAACTATGACCCAATTGCATATTCACTTCTCACAGATGCAAGGCAAGGAAAATTTTACCGTTCCACTAGATGAGCCTGTTGATAGAACTGACCCCCTGGAGGTACTGTTTCTTGACAACGTATCACAATCATCGGAACTGCCTTCTGCGTCAGACCTGAACTGTGGCTTCAACAGCCCTGTAACATCACCTGAGGATGTGGAAGTTCTTTCTTTTCGCTCGTTGCCGTGAAAACTAACAAATTTTGCCCTGCGGAGTAAATCCTGTGCTGGATTTGTGAGTTTTACATAATTGTTACGTAGAGGTGTAAGAGACTGTGATCTACGAGGATTTGATTCTCCAGGTTCTGATTTTGGACTTGCTTCCCATGGTGAAGATCCAAAATCCGTTCTAGCTTCCCTGTTTGATAGAAATTTGTTTGTTACCCATGATTATATCAATTCTGCAAATATTACATACTCATCATCTTTGAAAAGAAAGCTTTAGATCACTATTCTTCGTCGGAGAAAAGCTTTGCCATTGGAAGTAAACATCTTGATTCTATTAGACATTTTGAGTTACCAAATATACAACACAAGCTTTATGCGAATAAAGGCTAAATTCCATAAATTTTTCTTGCAGTTTAAAAAAATTAAAAAATAATATTTTTGACATTTTAACATTTTCAAAAAATTATTTATAATTTACATTTTCCCTAGATTTTGGTAAAAAATAATAACTAAACATATTTAATATAATGAACTAATTAAATATCACTAACATAATAACTCAACTTAATTCTTAAACTCAATTCAAACCAATTAAAATCGATTTAACTAGTAATTTAAGAAAATTATAATAAATTATTAATTTGAATCACTTTTAATTAGATCGATCTAAATTGAAAAAATAACTCAGTTGTTCAATAAACAACAATATATTTATGTCACATCAATCAAATATAAAAGAAAATGAATATTTTGAAAATTTAAAAAATACAGAAAATTTTATAAATTAAAGAATTTAAAAAAAAAGTTTATATTATAATAAAATTCTGTGACTGTTACCCTATGCATAAACTTATGCAAAGAACCATAAAAGATAGCAAATTAAGCATACCTTTGGTGAACAAGGAAGCCCTTACAAACAAACTTTATATGACAAAAACCAGGTGCTTGAAGTAGGACATGCAAGGCCTTCTTAGATTTGATCCTCGTCATCTTCCTGTAATTTAAAGCAGAAGAATAAGCAATCTCGTAACGATCCCACAAAGAAATGAAAATGGAGGTATTAATTCATTTTTCTTAAAAAAAATTTAGCAATTACACCTCGAGTAACGCTTGTCTGCTGCTGCCCCCATAACCAGCTTCTTGATTCCATACTGAGAAACAAGTTCCAAAACCCCCTTTTCAATACTCCCCATTTCAATAACAAGTTTCTCAGATGGCACCTGTAATTAAAGAAGAAAAGAAATTTTAGTTAAAACCACATACAAAGCCGATTTCAACCCACTATAATTTGGAACCAAATTTGCCAATGAAGAGAAAGAACTCAATACCCCCATCCGCTCACAGATACGAAGATACTCATCCAAGTTCTGATTCATTTCTCGTCTTTCAGTTTCTCGATAAGCCGACACTTCCTCTTCTGTAAGTGAGCTCGCCGGAAATTTCCCGCCCACTGTTAACTCGTGCAAACAACATTGATTAATATTGGAATGCCTTAGCGAAGGTGTTAAGATTACATCAGAAAACGTTTATGAAACATCGAAAGGGCAAACTTGTGAATCCCAAACTTTTACTCACTGCAAGGGATGAACTCCGAGGGTTGGTGAACATGAACGATGCAAATCCTCTTGCCTCCAGAATTCTGCAACGCCCAAACAAGAACCGATTTGCATTCTTTCACCGACTTCCCCACCGCAACGTGTATCTTCTCCTCTATTACTCGCGAAACCGATGGCTCCACTATATTGACACTTCTGGACACCGGAGCTTTGAGTTCCAGGAATCTCATCGGACTCGTAGGTGGGGGACTCACCAGCAATGCCATGATTGATCAGACTTGCCAAACAACTACTCCTCTAGCTAGTTATTTATCTCACCCTCATTGATTACACCCGTACAACTCAGGATGTTGATGTTTTGTCCGTAGGAAAATATGAGGAAGATACATGAACAAGAAAGTGAAAGCTAGGACCTGGTAGCGGCGCCCGTATTCTGGAAGTCTACGCAGCTTATAATTTGGCTTGAAAAGGAACGACTTGTTTTCTTCGGTTAGTAACAAAAGAGACTTCCGAATTTTTACATTAAGATGTTATTCAGTTATCGTTAAGCTCTACCATGGGCCCATTTACGTTACTTCATTATTTTATTAATTTTTTAAAATAAATATTTTAAAAATTAAATAGATGAAATAAATATTTTAAAATAAGGTTAAAAATAAACCTATTTTTATTTATCGAAAAAGTTAAAGTTTAAATAAAGAAAGAAGTTATTAAATAAAAATTATTTAATTTATAAATAACGATTAATTTAGAAATTTTTTTCAATTAAATAGTAAATTAGTATTTTTTTAATAATAAGAGTTATTAGGATAAATTAAATTAGAAACTTGATTAATTTTAGTCCAATCAGTTTAATTTTTTAATCATTAGTTAACGTAAATAAATAAGAGATATTATAAAATAATAACTTATGATTTAATTTTAAAACAAAATATTAAAATTTAATAATTAAAATTTTTTAAAATTATTAATATATAATATTAACGCAAATTTGTTATGGTTTAAGTAATTTTAAAAAATTATTCATAAAATTTATAAACCAATAATAGAACTTTTTGTCTTTATTTTCTTTTAAAGATATCTTACGTAATAATTTTAATAAAAATTATATCACTTTATAAAATAATTTTCTTGTTACATTAAAAGAGAAATTTTTTTATAAATATTGATGAACGATAAATTTAGTAAAAAATATTTTAAAAAATATTTTTTCTTTTATAATGAATAATGGTCCAAATTATAAGTGTATATGGTTTTGTTTATTTTAAATAAATAATATAAGGAAAAAAAAGGAGCTCTTTAATGACAAAGCTTCATCAAGTTTACCTTTGTACATGATGATCCAGTAAGGGCTTGCTCACTAGTATCGGGATACATGTGGCATCGAACGGTGTTGTTTTGTGGATTGTACTATCGAATGTAGAATGATTCTGCTACTGCTTTTATTAGATAGGCAAAATTACATTTAACCCTCTGTATTTTATTCCTTGGTATATTATATAATCGTTTATTTTAAAAATAGACATGTTGCTTCCTTGGATCACCGGTCAAAGAAGTTTAGAATTTTAAAAAAATTTCTACCTTTGTATCATGATGACATTACCATATCTATACATGTTGCTTTTTTTTTTTTGACAAAAATACTCTTTTAGTCTTTTATTGACTAAAATACATTAAACACTCATTTTTTGCCTTATTTTATTATGCCCTCTATTTAAAAAATAAAAATTATTTTAAGTATGAATTACATTTTGACCGTTAATAAATAAAAAAGGAAAATATTAAAAATAACATTATTTTCACAATTTTACTTTATGATTGTTAATTTATGAAAACTTAAAAAAAATTATTTACAAAACAAAATTAAAAAAAGAAAGAAGATTTATTGAAGGTGATATTTTTTCATAGTTGTACATTCTAAATTTTAATTGATGAAAAATTACAAATTTTTGTTTATGGATTACTTTCTTACCATTACTTCAAAAAATAGAAAAATAATTGAAAATGTCATTTTCTTCAAAATTGTCCAGTCTGAGATTCTTTTATCCTTAAAAAAAGATTTAGAAGTAAGAACTATTTTTCTGTTCAAAGAAAAAAATGTAAAAATCTATTTTAACTCTTTAAAGTAAAAAACACCTTGAAGCACAATAAAACAAATATTGCCAGATTGAAAGAAAAAACATAATAATAATCTTAGTAATATCATTAGCTCAGCAATTCTAAAAAAAAAAGGCAAACAATAACTTGTTTCTGCTTTGATCTAAATAGAAATATCAAAGCTAATCTTTGATAATTGCAAAAGGACTATTAATATTCACGGAATCAGCTTCAAAAGTTACCAAAGTACTATCCATATTTCATATTGTCCAGAATTAGCATATGAATAATAATTTAAATATCTAAGTAAAAGACAATCCATAATACTAAAACTACAGTCAAAAGCTAGACTCTTCCAAATCAAATAGTTAGTGGTGTTCCCCACTTTTTGGACCACCATCCTTACAAAAATGCACTCCAACAGAAGAATGTTGATTGGTCAACAAGTATTCACCACGTAGAATGATGTATCTCAATCTACAAAAATTAAGTGTACGAGTGTGAAAAATGTGAAATAACTATGAAAATAATTAAATGCAAATAATAAAAAAATACTCTAGGTGCAGGTTCTGATTGTTCATTTGTTCTAGGTGCAAGTTCTAATTGTTCGTTTGTTCCGCTAGTAACAACACTTCTTTGAGAATTATCAAATTCATAAAAACCGTACACATGTTAAAAGAGAATATATATTGAATCACACAATAACAAAGGTTAAGTAAGTGACGTAGACCTTGTCAAAAGGAGCAAATGAATGCATGTTTGAAAACCCAATGCCATTCCACACTCCTATTCCACACAAAGACCCATTTTTCTTTGCCCAACCATTGTTTGCACCTCCACTTTGTCCTTTGTCATTTCCCCTACCCCTTCCCCTTCCCCTCCCACGCCTCCCTCTTCCACCTACTACTATATCCTCAAAACTTTGTGATCGATTCAAGGGATTAATTGAACCAATATTTTCATGATTAGCATGCTCAGGTTCAGCATTTTCATTATACATAAACTGAGGCTCTGAATTTTCAGGTTTTGGAGGGGGTTTGCAAGTCTTTAAATTGTAACCTTATTGTAAACAATTACAACACATCTTGTTATATACTTTTCTAGTTACCCTCTCAATGTCTACAATCTTTTCTCTCTGCTTATCAACACTTTTCTTCCTAACCTTTTTTGGTCTTTCTGGTCTTCTTCTAACATATGGTGGGTCAATTGGTTCTGAACCTAATTGTACCCACATATTTTGATTTAGAATTGGCATGATCATATGCTTGTATGTTATCTTATAGCTTGACACACTGTAGTAAGGATCCACCAAATCATCTGCTCCAACATTATTTGAATGAAGTAATGTCGAACATGCATGTGGACAAGGAAATCCAGCGATATCCCACTCCCTATAGGTGCATGTCTTGCCATTTAAGTTAACCACGTAGTTGTGATTATAAATTGTGACATCCCAAATCCTTTACCTAGCATACAAAGCATCATAATCCATTGATTTTTTGCAATTTTCCTCTAACTTTTCACTAATTATAAAACAAATCTTTCCCTTCACCTTACTAATCCATTCTCTTTTTTCTTGGTATCTACACGTAATCATCCTTCTAATGCTCTCCATCATAGTTAAAATTGGTTGATCTCTTGTAGCATTTATATATTTGTTGAAGCACTCACTAATGTTATTACTTAGGAGATCACATTTACTGTGAGTGCCAAAGAAACACCTTGCCCATAGATAAGGTGGAATCTTAGAAAGCCATTTATAAGCCTTACCATCAACAACTTACATTTCTAGCATTTTCATATTGAATCCATCTTCAGTGTAAGCCCTAGCAGCAGCCTAAAGGATGTCTCTAAGGATCTTGTCTTTGAATTTGAGCTTAAAATTAGCATAGAGATGTTTTACACAGAATATGTGTTCAACTGTTGAAAACATGTTCTCAGATATTTCAACAAGTCCCTAGAAAAGACAAGTACACGAATTATTATACAGAATAATTGAAATGAACAATGTAAATGAAATGAATAGTGCAAACGCATACCTTTTGTCTATCCGAAATGAAGACAACTCTTTTTCCACTGGAGAGCCAATTTGTTGAGTTAATAGGTCTAAAAACCAAGACTAACTATCTTTGCATTCTGATTCCACACAAGTTATAGCTAAAGGGCACATTTGGTTGTTTGAATATCTTGCAACTGCATGCAACAAATGACCCCTAAAAACTCCTCTCAGATGGCACCCATCTAAACCTATCACAGGTCTACAACCCTCTAGAAATCCATGTTTTTGTGCAAAAAGCATAACAAATAGTCTTTTAAAAATTGGATTTCTATTTATTAAAAGGAGTTCATATTGTACAATGAGTGATCCAGGATTCCTCTCTACTATTGTAGCACAGTAATCTCTCGACCTAACATATTGATCTTTATGCTCACCTTGGATCAATATAAATGCTTGTCTCTTTGCTCGATGAGCTTGCCATGGAAAAACATAAATCCTGAATTTTCGTTCCACAACCTTTCGAAATTTAGTCACATTCCACTTTGGGTTATCAGCTAACTCTGTGATGAACTAGGTTGCCAGCCATTTGGAATTTGTAGTTTTGTTTTTATAAGATCATTTACACCTGTGAGGATTACCTTTTATAGATTTAACTTGTATGGCTGTAGTTTTCTAATAGTAGCTTGCATATGTCCTCCATCCACACATCTTTTTACAGATTGCGCTAATCTCATCTTTTTCATTCTTTTTGAATTTCAACTCAAAACCCTTCCTAATTGAGTACACTCTAAGTGCCTTCCTGTAAATAGTTGCATTTGAGAAAATTAACCCTGTAAAAATCTTAGGATTATCAATGTCCTCTTTAAACTCATGAAAAGAAATATCATTTTTCTCATCTGAAGACTCAATTGCTTCTTCTAACCTTTCATTATCACTTATGTTATCAAACTCCATGAAGTGACCATCTCTCTTTTTAATTGTAAAATTAGCATAATCATTAGCTATGAGACTTGCATATTCAGTATAATCTCCTCACTCAATGTTAGGTGGTTCTCCCTTACTTTTGACATAATCTATAGGATCACAAGTGTCACTTAAACTATCCCTATCTAGAAAATATTCAAGATCAGATCCATCATTAGTGGACTCATTAGATAGTACAACATAGGTGTTGTCTGATTCATCAGATAGAGAATCAATCAAACCCTCAGTTTCTGCCTTCTCACTTTCTAAGTTATTAGTTCCAGCTATGTTTTCCCATCATGCACATGTTCTAAACTCTGGTGCAAATTCACTTAATCATCTATAGTACTCTGGTTGTTAGATATATTTTTTCTTGGAGCCTCATCATTAATACCACACCAATTAAGTTGTTTGTCAAGCTTATCAATCAAGTATCCAATATAAATCTTAATATGAGGTTCATCCCTATAAATACCAAACATCTCAAGCATAATGTTATCATTATCTAGATTCCTAAGTCCTGAATTTGGCATCCTAAAATGCATTGGCATATTAATAGGGAGATTCATTTCCTTTAGAACATGTTGTAGCTCAATGATTGACATATAATTAGGATCAATTCCAGGTAAATATGAAACTTCGCCTCCTATATAATGCCAGTTTGGATTTTTCTTAAACATACCACCATAATGCAATTCTAAACTGAACATTCTTCAGCCAGTCTTCTGCTAACTGATAAACTAATAAAGACGAGAAAAAAAGTTAGTAAAAATACATAGAACATAAAAATAGGGTTTCAAAATACATAAATAAACGTGACAAAAAATTAAATATTTAAGCTCAAGTTACTAATTAGGACACCCATCTTTAATTTTATATGTTTCTAGAAGCACAATTTAAATAAATAATCGTGGCAAAAAATTAAGTAATTAAGTTCATGTTACTAATTAAGACACCCATCTCTAATTTTATATGTTTCTGGAAGCACAATGTAGAATGTGAAATATGTTATTATGTTGTTTTTATGAATTGAGTGAAAGTTTGAGAAGTTAACCGTCAACCTGATAAATTTTGCTTATTAAGGTAAAATATAGGTGAAGTATAAATAAAGCTATGCTATGTTCAATATAGACTAGTCTCCTTAGAAAGGACGTAAAAAATATTATTTAAGGGAAAATACAAAGTTTTTAAATTTTCAAGCTGTGTTTTTCACATTCAAAAGTTCTGAGTAATCAAATTTAATTAAGAAAAAATAATTTGTAAATGACCCTAACATTTACTGCGAAAAAGATAAAAACAGAAAAAGGAAAAAAATCAACCCAAACACTCCTTAAATCACTTGAAAATATAGAACTTCATGCAAACTCCATGAAAGATGAGCTTTGACCTAGCACCAGAAGATCTAATCATACAAGTCAATGTCATGGTAGAACATATACCCAAAAGCATAAGAACCATATAAGGACAAAAACAAAAAGTAAAAGCAAAAAAGACAAAATGGAAAAAGTAACAATAAAGACAAAAAAGACATTGAGTCATGGGTATAGACTTATAAAACACCAACTCACTACTCTTTTATATAAAAAAACTTAGACTTTACAATTCATTGAACACCAAAAAGAATTAAAACTTTGTGTCATTGCAATTGACTAAGAATACAATAAAGCTTTGATATTTTAATAGCATATATACCCATTAAACCACATACCACATACCCAAAACAAAATAGAAAACAAACAGATAAAAAATAAAGCAAAAACAAATCACTCATGCACCATAAAGGAAAAAAAATCAAGAACAATGCATTACCCAGAAATTTTAAGCTCCAACAAAAGCAAAAGAATTAAAAAAAATTTTAAAAATGAAAAATAAATCGTGGAAAATAAAGGTACCTCAAAATACTTTAATCTTTTTCATAAGAAATGTAGTTGAGCAAAATAAGGGAATTAAGTGGATATAAAAACAGAGCCTGAGAGAAAGAGAATATTGAAGAACAAATGGAGAAAATGGTAGGATTGAACTAAGAGAGTAAAAAACCTAAGGCAGTTTAGGCAAGTCATAGCTTTTTTTTTAGCTTGGAGGGTAAAGTGGAGATAACTATAAAAAGTAATTGATAAAAAAGTTTTTTAAAATTCAAAGGGGGCAATACGTCTATTTTTAAAATAGAGAGGGGCATAATGTATCAAGAGATAAAATACAAGGGGGTTAAATGTATTTTTGCCTATTAGATATTAGAATCTTGAATGTAGAATGATTATGCTTTTATTGTTATTTATTACAACTTTTGTTTAAAACAAAATATTATTGTAAAGAGAGTAATGTGATAACTAGGATTTATAATGACTTGAGTAAAGTCTCCCCTTACCCTATTTTTATAACACAAGTTTAATTTAAAATTTAGATAAATTGGGATTGAAACTAAAATTATTTTTAAAATTAAAAAATAAAAATGATATTATTTTATTTAAAAATAATATCGTTTTGCTTATAACTTTTAGGTTTCAGATCTGACTAAACTTGGTCAAATTGAGTTCAAACTTAGCATGAGACTCGATTTAAAAAAACACGAGTTAGATCCAAAGCCTTGTCAAATTGAATTTAACTCGTTGACCTCAAGTTAAGCTTAAGTCTATTTATCTTTTAAATCAAATCAAGATAGCACTTAAACTCAAGTTTAATTCAAATTTTGATTAATTACAAATTAGTTAAATTAAGTTAATAGAGTTATATCGGTTTGTGAATTCTAATATTATTTAGATGATATTAAATAAAAATAAATTATAATGTTAAATATATAAATAAAAAGAAAAGAAAAAGAAAAAGTCAAAGTAAAGAGATACAATATATTCAACCATATCATATAACTTTGCGCATGATCGTGATAAAAATTTTAAGGATATCCAAAGTCCCATTTACCCTACTTTTGTGTTAGGCAAATAATGATTTAACATCTAACTCCATTGTAATTTTAAATTATAATCATTACCCTCTTAGATCAAAAATGATGTGAGGAATTGGCAAAGATTAACTGTTTAAGCGAGGCTCACATCATAATAGCCGACCCGCATCGTAATAGCCGCTTCCAATTCACTTTGTCAAACGTTGTACGAGTAGAACTGCCCACCACAAGGGAATATCGTACAGCCATTTT
Source organism: Erythroxylum suave (assembly GCA_027563595.1). NCBI lineage: Eukaryota > Viridiplantae > Streptophyta > Magnoliopsida > Malpighiales > Erythroxylaceae > Erythroxylum > Erythroxylum suave. The sequence goes on from JAOSBN010000009.1 coordinate 28,515,191, forward strand.
CTGATTCTCTCCAAATGAAGCCGTCGCGGTCAATGTAGCTGACGACTTTGACTTTGTCATCAGATTGGGACTGTTTAACGGGTAGAGTTGAAACAGTCTTTTTGTTTTAGAAATAGACCTGAAACAGTCTTGTCACTTCATTCAGAACAGTTTCAGTTTTCAGCTGTCAAACTGGAATGTACAGTCTGAAGATTATTAATTTATTATAGACCGCTAATCTGAATTCTTGGAATATTATCACAACTGAAAGTAACGATTCAATCGAGACAAATTTAAGTTGATTAATTTTTAATTAATTTTAATAATTTTTTATATTAAAAATTAACCGTTTAATTTAGTCAGTTTTTATAATTTAATCAATTTTTATAAATTAAAATTAAATAATAATTTATATAAAATTTTTATCTAATTAAGATTTAATTTTTAATGAATAAAAATAATATCTTTTAAAGAAATTTTACTTTTTTAATTTTTATTATATATCACATATTAGTCTAACATCAATTGAAATTTTAAATCTTAAATCCTAGATCTTAATGGTTTAATTAAAATATGATTTTTAAAACATCGAACTAATATAACCTTTCTTAAGTTTAATTTAACGGGATAAATTTGAATTAATTGAATTTTGAACTTAGTAGTAAATTCAATTCATATTAATTTATGTAAAATAATATTATTTAAGTTTAAATAAAATATTATCATTTTATTTAATAATTTAAAAATAATTAATTTAAACACCTCGTTTTGTTAATTTTTACTAAAACAACGCAACAATGACCTTAATCCGATAAAAACAAAAAACCCAAACCTATAGTCCAAGTCTGGACCAGCTCGTCGTCTTCCTTAGCTCGCTTCGTTTGTGACCACTTAAGCAAATGTTTCATATTTAAGTCAATAGTTATGATCTGCAACATGTGACATGTCAAGCAAGGCTGTATATTTTAATACTTTTTCATACGTGTGTTTTAGTAACATTTTTATTAAATTATTACTGTTATACTAAAAATAGTAATTATAAGGTTAACATTAACAAAACAAAAAAACAAACAACTTGGGGAGAAAGTTTTGTTGATTTAATCGCACATCATTTAATTCAATATAATGAAAAAAAAAACACGTCTTTTGGAATTTTGTATTCAATACTGACAACTTGCTGTGGAATCTGGATTACGCTGAAAAATCAAAGTTTGGGATTTTCCTTTTCCACGCATTAATTATCCCGTACTATCGAGAATATTTATTATTTGATAATAATTTTCTTACTGGAAAACAATTTCTTGGTAGTTGCCAACAACATTTTGTCGTTCTCTCTTTTGCGTATTAATTTTCAGACTCATTCGTCTTATTTTTTTTCAATATAATATTTATATTGTTAAATATGTATGAGTTAAATCATTTGCCAAACTTACTCCAATTTCAATTAAAAAATGGTTAATTATAAAAATAATAAATTTTATTTAATTTTATAATACTAATCTAATTTATCATAAAAATATTATAATTTTCAATTTTAATACAAATATTTCTGTTGGGTTAGCATGGTTGCATGTATCACATGCATGCGGATGCAACAGAAATGTCGAAATCAAGATTCCGATACCATGACAACTGGAAACCACGGAATCTAACATGCATACATAGATATGTACTAGCAGATGGACACTGCACAAATGGGTAGCGATATAATGTCTATTGAATTTAATTTTATGAGTATTTATGCTTAATTTAATTGTAGGAGTATTTTTAAACTTGTAATATTATTTAATGTATAAATGAATAATGTTTAATTTAAAATTTTTGTAATAAAATTATGAATATTTAAAATTTGAAATGTATAATAAGAAAGGAATTAACAATGTTAAAATTTGTTATATTAAAAATATATATTATAATTAATGAGTAAATAAATTTTTTATTAATCATAAAAGAAACTTTTAATCAACTAAAATTTTAACAATATTTACTTTCCTGTGAGTTAAGAGTAAAAATTTATGAATAGCAAGGCACACGGAGTTATAGAAATAGAAAAAGAGATAAAAAAGAAATAAGAAGTTGACCAAATCAACTAAATTTTAATGATATTTAATTTAAACTATAAAAAAGAAAATAAATGTGCAGGGAACTAATGAATTCTTTATATAATCAGTAAATAAACTTTTAAAATTAAATGTGTAATTACTTTATATTAAAATATAATATAATTAATTATGCTATTAAGTAAAGTTAATTAACAGGTTATGAATAAGATTTAAATTTAATATTAGTATATAAAAATTAATAACAACGAATAATTACTAATACACGGTTATAAAAAATATATAAAATTAATATTAACATATGGTAATTAATAAAATAGTTATTAATTAATAGTAACACAATAATAAAATAAATTAACAATTAATCATAATTAAATTATATTATGAAAGGAAGAATAAGAAAATTCTTATTTATTAATTAACAATAACGAAAGAGCCTAAAAAAAGGAAAAAATAAATAATATGCGAAAGGCAAAACAAAGAAAAAATAAATAATATGCTCAGTTGTGAATTAGCAATTCACAACCGTGCATGGAAATCACGCTTGTGACTGTTATATAAACTTAATATTATTATATAATATTTAATAATAATTAGCAATTAATAATGGACGTTGTCACTAATGTATATACTTAATATTAATATATAGTAGCTAATAATATAACACTTTGTCACAACCGTGAATAGTATATATATTAAAAAAACATGTTATATTATTTAATGTAAAAATAAATATTGTGTAATTTTAAATTTTGAAATAAAATTATAAATATTAAATTTGAAATGTATATTAAGAAAGGATTTAACTGGGTTAAAATTTATTATATTAAAAATATATAGGTTAGAATATTAGAAATGAATTAGTAAAATTAGTTAGTAATAATTTGGAACGAAAAATAAAAAATTTAGAAATGTATATTGTAACTAATTTGTTATAAAAGGATAAAATATACAAAGTAAATATAAATATTTTAATATATAAGTTAAAAGTAAAAAAATTACTGAAACAAATTAAGTTAAAATATTTTTATAATCTATTAAATATTTTAGTTAATTAAAATAACACCAGCTACTAAAATAAAATAAGTTAAATTTTTTTAGTTGATTAAATATTTTAGTTAATTAGAATAATGACTGGTGCAATATATTATATAATTTAATGTATAAATGAATATTGCGTAATTTAAAATTTTTTGATAAATTTATAAATATTTACATTTTGAAATGTATTAGAAAGGAATTAACAAGGTTAAAAATTTTTAATGTGATAGAATTATAAAAAATATGTAAGTTAGAATATTAAAAAAGAATAAGTGAATTTTGGTAGTAAAAATTTGGAATAAAAAAATTTAGAAAATGGATAATGTAATGTGTTTGTTATAAATGGATAAAATATGGAAAGTAGTATAATATATAAGCAAAAATTAAAAAAATACATAAGTCACACCCGTGACCGAACCAAAACATATAATCGATTATAAATTTTAATTATAAATTATAAATAATTTTTTATTATAAATTTTTAAATGTTTTAATTAATGAAAATAATGAAAAAAATAGTAACCCGTCAGTGACTTAAGAATCTCAAGTTAACCTAAGAAATCACAACCGTTCTCTCATCTTCTTCTTCAACTGAAATTAGATTTTGAGTTGAATGGTTGCCATCCTCTGTGGTTTTTGGATATCGTCGTCTGTCGCTATCGTCATTTATTGCCTTGTTTCGTTGCCTCCCTTGCAAGTTGTTTACAATTATAGGTAATCTTTTATATCGTTAAACACATTTTGGTATTTGCTTTTTTATGATTTTAACGTATCAAAATGTGAGTTAAATATAATAGAGTTTTGTAATTTCTTGAGGGTTTAATTTTGAGATTTAGTAAAATGTATTTAGTTAATTTCTTGTTTTGATTTGGGTTGATACTTCGTTTTTTATATACATTGTTTTTAGCTATGGCTTTGTTTTCTAATAACATAATTGTTAAATTGTAAGAATTGTGTTTAATTGTTTAGTGTTAATGAAATTATAATAGATATAGAGTTAATTTTCTTAATAGATTTTACTAAATAAATGGAAAGAAAAGAAAATAAGAATTACAAAAATTGTATAAATTTGAACTTTTGTTTGTCGTGTGGAAAAAAAAAAGAGATTTACCAGAATATTTTGATTTTTGATTGTTACTTAGATTATGCCTCATATGAGATTAACAGTATCTTCATCTTCTCAAGCAGACGATGTGCCTGTTTCAGGTAATCCTTGCCTTCAATTTAACACTCGTGAGAGCCAATTAAGGTATGTGAGTTTGAAAGATCGTCCGATTATACCGAATAGATTTATTGATCATGGAGTTATAACTGAATTTGGAATTGCAGACCGAGTTAATGAATTATTGCATAACATAGGATGGGACAAATTTGCAAAATTTTGAAAAAATTCATATGTTGAATTAACTTTAGAATTTTTGACAACTTTGCATTTGATCTTTAATGAAGATGACATTGTGATTAATTTGATATTTAGATTGATGAATAGAATGTGTGATCTTGCTTTAGATGACTTGAATAGTATGTTTGGATTTCTACATAGTGATTTATATGGCTATCATGACGAATTTAGGCCTAAAGAATTTTGGAATGAAATTACAAACTCAACAAACATTTTCTCTTTGGTTAGGTCTAAATCGTTTGCTTTAGTGGATTCCTATCTTTTGCTATCTTCATAAGTTTTTAACTTCTACCATATTTGGTAGAGGAGACAGCCAAGGTGCAATTTCTAAAGTAGAATTGTTTGTGTTGTGGTGCATGGTACATGGTAAACACTTTAATGCTGGTATGTGGTTAAGCATGCATATGATGGATGTGGCGAAAGTTAGCGTTGGCAAAATAGTTATTGGGGCATTTGTCACCCAAATTGCAAAGTATGTTTGGTTTACTAACTGAGAGAATAAGCTGCAGTTAGTTTCTATTAATTCTAGTTTAGACTTGCAGTCTTTGGTGTCTATGAAGATTGTTAGGCAACAAGGTGATCGTTATGTTGTTGTTAATAACGAGATAGTAGAAGCTTCAAGTAGTAAGCACAATCACGACGAAGTAGGTGAAGGTACAGAATGGGATGACACTTTGCCACATGAAGCTAGGCGCTTCAACATTGCACCTAATTCTATTGAATATCAATCATTGACCAAAAAACTTATTGTATTTGAATGGTAAATAAATGAGAGATTGAACAAGATTGAGCTAATATTGTGGTGATCAGGACGAATAAGAGATTGGACAAGATTGAGGCTAATATTGTAGAGATCAAGAGTTTTCTAGAGAATTTAAATCCTCGCTTAAGAAAGCGTCCACCTTCATCTTAGTATTGTATTTCTATCTTTTTCTTTTACTATTTTGATTGTCGTAATTATATTATTTTTAGTTTTATAGCTTGTCTTAATTAATGTTGTTTGCATGTTAGATCTTTTATTTAATTTCCTATGATGTTGATAATGACTGTTTTACATTTTGAGTTTGTTCTTTTTTAATAGTTAAAGATGTTTGATTATTGAATGAACTTGACCAAGATTATAAATGCATAATATGAGTGAATAAATATATTTGTGTGCAAATACTAGTCGAGATTACATAATCTTATGCAAACATTAAATTGATGAAGACATTTAGGATTTAACTTGAGAACTTAAAAAGCTACCATGATGTTATCCTTAGTTAGCCCCTTTGAGCTTACATGGAACCTTTTTTTGTTTCAAACCCGAAACATAGGCTTTGGCCTTTATTGTTTATCTGTTTCGATTGCACCCGCTATAAGGGCAAGCTGAGCATTTAAAACATTTATATGTTGTTGTATATTGGGAAAAAAAAGCAAATCATATCAAGTCAAGAATAAAGAGAAAAAGGGAAAAAAAGAAAAACGAGAAAGAGAATGAGAAGGAGAAAATGCTATGAAAAAAAGAAAAAAAGGAAGAGAAAAAAGAAAATGAAGGGAAAGAGGAGAAGGAAAAAGTAAGGGCGATTGGTAAGGTTACGTTTCAAATTGAAAAGAAAAATTAAATGCTTTATATTTTATTGTTTTGTATCATTTTATAAATGCTCAATTAGTCCTACGGTTTAAAGCCTGGTTTTATCTTTTCCCCATCTTTACCTTGGCCTCATTATGACGAAAATAAAGACCTTTGGATTAATGTTTGCGTTACATATTTAGTAGTGAAGATTGGATTTGCTAGCAAGCTTATGGTTGATGCTTAACATGAAATAAAAAATGAGTGAATATTTATGACCTTTGAGTGCTTGAAAGAAAGGAAAGTAGAGTGAGTGTCTATCACACTTGTTAATAATCTTTCGGTTGACGTACTTACTAATTATAGTTATGCATGTGAAGAATAGTTTGTCCGCGAATTATTATGAGTTTTAAAATTTTAGGTTGTGTTCATTGAATTGATATTTAACATATTTAATTATTAAATGAGAAAATTTTGTTGTTATTATTAATTTGTTTACTTAGTGTTTGTGTTTTATGGTTTAGTGTTTTTAGTTTTAGTTGAGTACAATTTTAGTTTTAAGTATTAAAGTATTGTTGTGACAGTCTAAAGTCATGTGATGCTTTTTTTTCTTCCTTTTGTTAAGTTCATGTTATTGTTTGTTATTGAACATTATTAATTATTTATGTAACTATTGCAACTTTAAGTGTCTAACAATGTTGTACTTGTTATATGAGGCATTCTCTAGTTGTACTTGTTATACGAGGCATGCTGATGCTTTTGAGGATGCAAAATCAGAGAAAAATAAGAAGAAAGAGAAGAGAAAATTTGAGGGCTAGTAGACCGATGAGAAGTGGGATGGTGTAAATGGGACTACTGACAAACGGGATGGTAGCAAGAAGAAGAAGAAAAGCAAAACAAGGATATGCATGACGTGCCAATGTTAAGAAGAAAAAAAAATTAATATAAGAATTTTGTGTATGAATATCCAAGATGAAATTAACTTTTTTTTTCCTTGGAAATGTTTAGTTTGTGAGTGGAAATTTTTGTTTGTTAAATAGGTTTAGTTTATTACATGATTGTGGATTTTCATGTTTAGTATTTCACGTTTTTGTCGTTAAGGTTTTGGTGAAATGTTTATGTTTAATTGATAGTTGTTGGATTGCAAACCAAACGATTAATTTTACGTCTAAAGTAGATATTGTCTTAGAGATTAATGTTAGAAACCAAGTCAAGCTTTGTTTAAGAAAACGACTTAAAAAAAATTTAAAACTAGAAATTAAATGAGAATTATTAATTATTATTTGGTAATTCAACTTAAATCTATGGGAGTGGATTTGATGCACGGGCTGTGACTTGAAAAGTCACAGGCTTGCATTTATGTTAATGCCTCACGGGTGCCTGTGAGACAATTTTTGTTATAATTGGGAAAATTTAAAAATATTATAAGATGCTCACCGGCATGACTTATTATGCCACACCCATGAGTTTTTTCCCGTTTAATTTCATGTGTGCATATAAATAATAAGAACTTATTTTTATTATTAATAAATACTTTATTATTATAATTATTTTATTAATTTTTGTATTTACTTCTTATTATTATTAAATTTATTATTCTTATTAATACATACAATCATTTTTATTTTTATTTTTATTATTTTTATTAATTATAATATAATTAAATTTCTTATTTTTAATAATTTTATTCCTAATTTTATTTTTCTTATTCTTATTAATTATTATTATTAATTCTCTACTTACTTTAAAAAATAAAATAAATTAATAATAATATTTTTTATTATTAATTATATTTATTATTATTATTAAATTCCTTATTGTTTTTAATTCTATTAATTTTATTTATTGTTTATATTATTTTGAGTTTTTTTATTATTAAATTTCGACTTATCATTATTCTTATTATTATTAATATTGTAAGTTTTTAAATTATATTTATTATTATTATTAAATTTATTATTAAATTTATTAATTATTATTATTAAATTCCTTATTATTATTATTAATTTTCTACTTACTTTTAATAATAATAGTAATAGTAATAATAATAATAATAATAATAATAATAATAATAATAATAATAATAATAATAATAATA
>JAOSBN010000009.1:28529358-28556621 GCA_027563595.1 Erythroxylum suave
TCTGCAACGCCCAAACAAGAACCGATTTGCATTCTTTCACCGACTTCCCCACCGCAACGTGTATCTTCTCCTCGATTACGGGCGAAACCGATGGCTCCACTACATTAACAATTCTGGACACCGGAGCTTTGAGTTCCGGGAATCTCATCGGACTCGTAGGCGCGGAACTCACCCGCAATGCCATGATTGATCAGACTTGCCAAACAACTACTCCTCTAGCTAGTTATTTATCTCACCGTCATTGATTACACAGGTCCAACCCAGGATGCTCATGTTTGGTCCGTAGGAAAATATGAGGAAGATAACATGAGCAAGAAAGTGAAAGCTGGGACCTGGTAGCAGCGCGGGTGCTTAGTCATTTAAGACTTTTTATATTAAGATGTTATTCAGTTATTCAGCTGTCTTTAAGCTCTGCCATGACCGCCATTTACTTTACTTCATTATTTTATTGATTTTTTTAAAATGATTATTTTAAAACTTAAATCGATAAAATAAATATTTTAAAGTTAAAAAAATAAGATTTAAAAATAAGGTTAAAAGTAAGCCTGTCTCTATTTTTCAAAAAATTTAAAGGTTAAATAAAGAAAGAAATTATTAAGATAAATTAAAAAAATTTCTCTGTTGAATAATAAATTGGTATTTTTATAATAATATCAGTTATTAAGATAAATTAAATTAGAAACTTAAATAATTTTAGTCGAAGCTGTTTAATATTTTGTTCATTACTTAACGTAAATAAATAAGAGATATTATAAAATAACAATTTATGATTTAATTTAAAAAACAATATTTATATTTAATAATTAAAATTTTATTTTCAAAATTATTAACATATAATATTAAAGCAAATTTTTTTATGGATTAAGTAATTTTTAAAAATATTTTATTGATAAAATTCATAAACCAAAAATAGCACTTTTTATCCTTATTTTCTCTTAAAGATATCTTTAGTAATAATTTTAAATAAAAGTTATATCACTTTATAAATTAATTTCCTCATTACATTAAAAGAGAATAATTTTTTAATAAATATTGAATACCAACAAATTTAGTAAAAAGCTACTTTAAAATAGATTTTTTTTCTTTTATAATGAATAACGGTCCAAATTATAATTGTATATAATTTGGGGGTTCTTTAATGACGAAGCTTCATCGAGTTTACCTGTGGGATGTATTGAATAGAAGATAATGAATTGTACATGATGATCCAGTAAGAGCTTGCTCACTAGTATCAGGATACATGTGGCATCGAACCATGTTGTTTTGTGGATTGGAATGTCGAATGTAGAATGATTCTGCTTTTATTGTTATTTATTACAACTTTTATTTAAAACAAAATATTATTGTAAATAAAAAATAATAATAATTTTAAATATAAAAAAGGGAAAAGAAAAAGAAAAAAATCAAAGTAAAGGGATGCAATATATTTAACCATATTATATAACTTTGCACATGATCGTGATAAGAATTTTAAGGACATCCAAAGTCCCATTTACCCTACTTTTGTCTTAGGCAAATAATGCTTTAACTTCTAACTCCATTGTAAATTTAAATTATTATCATTACCCTCTTAGATCAAAAATGATTTGAGGAATAGGCAAAGATTAACGGTGATTAAGCGAGGCCTCACGAGAAGGACCCGCATCGTAATAGCCGCTTCCAATTTGATTTTGTCAAACGTTGTACGAATAGAAGTGCCCACCACGAGGGAATATCCTAAAGCCATTTTCTGATTCTCTCCAAATGTAGCTGTCGCGGTTAATGTAGCTGACCACTTTGACTTTATCATCAGCTTGCCCACCGCTAGTCCTCCACGTGGCACTGTTTAACGGGTAGATTCATAACGGTCTTATCACTTCATTCAGAATAGTTTTAGTTTGCAGCTGTCAAACTGGAATGTGCAGTCGGAAGTTTATTATAGACCGCAAATCAGAATTCTTAGAATATTATCATAACTGAAAGCAACGATTCAATCAAGAAAAATTTTAATTGACTTATTTTTTAATTCATTTTTAATTTATTTTAATAATTTTTTATATTAAAAATTAGCCGTTTAATTTAGTTAGTTTTAATAATTTAATCCATTTTTATAAATTAAAATAAGATAATTATTTATATAAAAATTTTATCTAATTAAATTTTTTTCAATGAATAAAAATAATATCTTTTCTTAAAATTTTAATTTTGTTTAATTTTATTATATATCACATGTTAATCTAACATCAATTTTAAATTTTAAATTTTAAATCCTATATCTTAATAGTTTAATTAAAATATAATTTTTAAAACATTGATGAATATAACTTTTCTTAGGTTTAATTTAACCGGATAATTTTGAATTAATTGAAATTTGAGCTTAGTAACAAATTCAATCCATGTTAATTTATGTAAAATAATATTATTTAAATTTAAATTAAATATCATCATTTTATTTAATAATTTAAAAAAATTAATTTAAACGATCTCGTTATATTAATTTTTACTAAAATAACGCCGCAATGACCTTGATCCGATAAAAACATAAAACCCAAACCTATCTCGCAAATGCCCAGCTGGTCGTCTTCCTTAACTCGCTTCGTGAGTGACTACTTAAGCAAAGGTTTCATATTAAAGTCAATAGTCATGACCTGCACCTTAATGACTTGAAAGATAACAGGCTAAGAGTAGAAATGCCTTTATTTTGAAAATATTAATTAAATCAAATTTATTATTTAACTTTAAATTATTTAATTGTTAAAAATATAATTTATAAATTATTATGCATATTTTATATTTATTTTTATACATCTTTTATCCCGGTCAGTGTAACACTTGTGTTGCCCAAGATATAAGGTGCATGATGACCTGACGCATCTTCACCTTTTTCTAACTTATTATTGACAATTTGCTCAAGATTTCAAACTCAACAGTGGTGACCCATCACCTTATGGAACGAGTTAAAGACAATCGTGTACTACTTGTATCCACATTCTGGAAAGCACCTCCTCCCTTGCTCTTCTATCGAGCTCCCCGTTACTTATCCATAGGAAACTGATTTCGTCATTAGTGACTCGATCGCTTTCCTATTCCTTAGATTATCGATTGGGTTGGTTTGAAAAGAGGATATGCAACATGTGACAAGTCAAGTAAAAACTGCATATTTTTATACATTTTCATACGTGTGTTTTGGTAAATTTTTTTATTAAATTATTATTGTTATATTAAAAATAGTAATTATAAGGTTATCATTAACCAAAAAAAAAAACTTAGGGAGAAAGTTTTGTTGATTTAACTGCACGTCGTTGCATTCAATATAATGACAAAAACACCTGTTTTGGAATTTTGTATTCAATACGGACAACTGGCTCTGGAATCTAGATTAAGCTGAAAAATCAAAGTTTCGTAATTTCCTTTTCCACGCATTAATTGTTTCGTACTATCAAAAATATTCGATAATGATTTTCTTACTGGAAAACAATTTCTTGATAATTGCCAACAAATATGCAATTCATTTTGTCGTTCTCTTTTTTGTATTAATTTTCAGATTCATTCCTCTTAATTTTATTTTTCATTATAATATTTATATTTTTAAATATTTATGAATTAAATCCTTTGCCAAACTTACACCAATTTCAATTAAAAAATGGTTAATAATAAAAATAATAAAATTTATTTAATTTTATAATACTAATCTAATTTAGAAATAAAATATTATATTTTTCAATTTTAATACAAATATTTCAACATTAAATTTTACATGATAAATTAATTTTTTATTACGTGACTGTTATATATTATATATTTTAGGTATAAATTTTATATAAAAACTTTAATTATGTATAGTAGATTAATCATGTACATCTAGTACTGATTTTGAAGCTTGTATTGCATTTTTATTGTTAACTAATTAAGTTAAACCTGATTTGACTGCCACAGATCGATCTCTCTCTTTTTTTTTTTGCATATAAAGGAAATAAAGGAAAATGAAAAGCTAAGAAAATTAAAACCAAATACACAATCAACTGTATCGTATGCCCCGCCGATACATAGTTCCTTGTTGATCGCTACGAAGGATAGAAATCAAGTCTATTGGAGGTTCTATGAGAATTTGCATTCCTATAAGTCTACGCTTTGCTAAGGTAGCTAGAAGATCGACACTTTGATTTCCCTCTCTAAAGACGTGATGAATTTGCACGGTCCAGTCTCGCGCCAGCATCGTGTGTATATACTGCACCAAAACAGAATCTTCAGTCGGTAATCAAACAGAAGAGGAAAAATATTGATAACTTCTAGAGAGTCCGCTTCTAGTAAGATGTTCTGGTACCTTACGCCTCAGGTCAATTTTAGGCCCTCCGCAACGCCCCTCAATTCTGCTTCCAGCGACGAATATGCCTCAAATTTGTGTAAGAATCCTTCATACCACCGGCCAGTGTGGTTCCGTAGTAACCCCCAAGCCGTACCAGTGGTAGCACCTTGTGACATGGCATTATCTGTATTTACTTTTATTCAACCAATCGATGGTGGATTCCAACTTACTGATTGACCCACTGGCGGCCCCTGATGAGTAAAGACTTGATTCGTTATTGTTCGTGCTTGTCATACCCAAGAGACATACTCGAGGATGATGCGATGACCGATGTTCGACCACTCAAACTCGTAGTCAAAAATACACCAGTTTCTTCATTGCTAGATATACCAGCATGAAATACCAAAATGGTGGCCCATTCGATCTCCTGAGTAAGGTCAGTGTTTGAGAGATTAGCCTGTAGTTACCTCTCTTCAGGTCCTGAGGGAAATACGGATCCTGCTCCTCTGGGGTCCAACTTTGCCAAAACCGTTGTACTCTGGCACAATCTCGCAAAGCGTGTAGAGTAGGCTCTTCTTGGCCACAAAACTGATAACTACTATCTGTTGTTAAGTGTCGAACAACCCATTGTTGGTTAGTCAGTAACTTTCTATTGACTAAAAGCCACAGAAAAGAACTAATCCGTTGCAGTCCTGGCCATTTTCACACGAATTTCCATATAGGATTGTGGGCTGTGGAATCTAACTTGGTAATTAGCTCATAAATAGAAGCTACCATAAACTTACCTTGTTTATCTAGGGCATAGACCAGTTGGTCATCTTTCGCATCCACTGCTGGAGGCCGAATTGATGCCAGGACCCCCTTAAGTGGGAATGAGAGATATTGGTTGATCATGTTCCATTTCTATGTGCCAGTCACCCCTACGTACTCTGCTACATACATGAACCTCAATATTTCAAGAATAGGAATTATAGCTTCATGTACTAGAGGACCACAATTTTCCAACCAATTGTCGACCCAAAAGCATATTTTCCGACTATTTTCTAAGTGCTATTTTATATCTTTCCGAACATATTCTCACGTATGAGCTATACCCTTCTAGATAATCAACGCCCCCTTTGTTGATAGCTATTGAGGAATAAGTTAAGAGTTAACCCCATATTTAACTTGAAGAACTTATACCTATAAAATATCTAAATTATTGACTCTAGCTCAATTTAGTAAGAAGAACATCGTTTAATGCCCAAATGCACTTGATTCAAAGGTTCCTTCGTTCTTCGGGCGGCACATAGATTTCGTGAAAGAGGCGAAGAAGTGACATGAACGCTTGCACCTAAAGGAGGGTATAGGTCATCCTTTAAAGTGAGAGATCATGGTAGCATGCGTTACACGTGGCCGATACTTTATTCAACTGGATAAATAATCCCAAATTATATTGAATGCTTAGTGCTTAGTGCTGCGTGCCAAACGAGAATAATTTAGTCACAGCGTGTGCGCGCAAGCGTGTCTCATGTGTTCTTACTTTAACTAGTTAAGTTTAACTGCAAGCTGAGCCGAGCACGACCACGAGCTCAAATGCCATATTTAGCGATACTTTCCAGTAAAATTCGTGGCGTTATGGTTGGCCAGAGTCATCATCTCCGTGGATTGAATTTCCGCACGGCTTCTAGGCAAGATTACTGTGTCATATGTAAAGCTTAGTAGCCTTGGCATGTTTTCGGTGTCTAACATGCCTAATAAGCTAAATATAGATAGCTGGTCATTTGGCCAGCCATCTTACACTTTTCCTACCTATAAACATCATATACATGGCTGCATTGAATTTTCACACGGTTTCTAAGCAAAAAGACAATTTATAGGGGGAAAAAAATCTAAACTTGGTAAGGAAAGCGTTAAATTTTCTTGCTCCCTTAATTGCGGGCACAAGATTCCTTTGAATTTCATTGTGTTATCAACTTTGCTCGTCTAATTGTCTTCATCAGTTTCAAATTTAATTTATTAATGTTAGACTAAATTGAATGAAACTCAATTTTATTAATCACTTTTAAGAGATATGGAAGTTATCAGAGTTAGTAATTGATATTTAAACATTACATGATAATATAATTAAATTTAAATTTAAGTGAAAATTTTAATGATTTATTTATTTTATAGGAATAATATTTTGAGGTAAAACTGATATTTTCTTAGTAACAAATTCAATTCATGTTAATTTATTTAACATGAATTTTGAGCTTTAACATGAATTTTGAGCTTATACCACATTCCTGAAAGCAACACCTCTTTTTCGAGAGGATATACGACATGTCAAGCTTTTTATACTTTTTTGTACGTGTGTTTTGGTAAAATTTTTATTAAATTATTATTGTGATATTAAAAATAGTAATTATAAGGTTATCATTAAAAGAAAAAAACTAGGGAAGAAAGTTTTGTTGATTTAATTGCACGTCATTGAATTCAACGGCGATTTTCACCTAACGGGTAACGATATCGATTATGACGAGCCCGACATGGGGAGTATTGATGGACGGATAAAGAAAACACAGGAGTACTAGAGAGTAGGGCTCAAAAGTAAAAAAATTAGCGGTGACGTCCGCACCAGAGAATCAGGAATGGTGAGGGTTGTCAATTATTGTTAGTAGATTAGATTTGATATGATCCAATTTCACATTAGGGTTAGATTCCAGAGATTAGTTTGAAAGCACTCGACTACTTTACTTTACATTTTTTTGTTGAAATAATTTGTAATTATTAACTTTTAAATATATAACAAATAAATAAAAAATATTATAACAGTTAATTTTTATAATTAAAGAATTTGAATTTGCATCGACCAAATTTTAATTTTGTTATTTTCTATTACATACAATTAAGGGTTGTTTGGTTTGGTGCTATCTTTAATTTTTTGTTTATTTTTCTTTTAAATAAAAAGCTTGTTCGATTATTAATATCAATATAATTATATTTTTATTACTTATAATAATTACATGTTAGATAAAAATTAAAGATTAATTATTTTTAATTAAGTAAGTTGATTTTAATATCTTTTATAATATTTATTAATAAATTATTGAAAAATTGATTTTATAATTAAAATTAACAATTATTTAAAATATTTTAATTATTAAATCAAATTTTTATTATAATTTATATATTTTAAAATATTCTGAATTTAATTATATTTATTAAAAATATTAAACTAAATTTATTAATTTAATTGCAAAATTAGATAAATTATTAAATTAAATTAAATTATTCTTAATTTTTTATCAATAATTAATTTTAATTAATTAAACTCCATATTAAATTAAATTATTCATATTTTATTATTAATTAATATATTAATATATTAAATAACATATTTAGTAGAAAGTAAATTAGATTATAAAAACATCAGCAAAAAAAATATACTTTTTATGGTTTTCACAAATTTTGAAAAATAGAAAAACACAAAACTAAAATCAGTAATTAAAAATTCAAACAAATTTTGCTAAAGTTGAAAATAATAATAAAGAACTAAAAATATAAATAAAGACAAACATGTGCTAAACAAATTAGAAAATAATTTCAATATAGATTGTAATTCCCTGAGCCTATCAAGACCCTTAGAAATGTGAATCTGAAACTTGGGCTAGCACTTCCCAATTTAGGGCCCAAAACAGATTTAATATTGCGAATTTGCCATCCACTTTCCCACCAATCCCCTCATATAAAAAGCGATTCCTTCTTCATTTCAAACGACGATTCAGATCGTTAGCTTCTCTTCAATTCAAAATTCATTCCTCTGCGTATGAGATCTCATAAGGATCGGCACGCAGAAGATGAAATTTAAGGCGAACAGAGCCTGTGATCTCAGTACTATCTCCGTCTTTCCTCCTCAGTCGAGCTTCGTTTTTCATACTAGACATGATTCTATTTGTTTTTCGGGAAAGTTCGGGAAATCTAAAGAAAAATGAACAATCTACTGGTTCCTGCTCGATCGCTGGATTCAGCTTGATAGCTGATACAATCATTTTGTTTTTCTTGTTCTCAACATTCCTTATTTGACATACTGAAACAAATACAGTCCCGCATACATTTATTTTGAATTTTAACATTTTCTCGAACCAAGAAAGGAAAACTGCTTTCTGATTTCTCATTGAGGCCTGATTAATTGTCGCGATATTCGGTAATACTCATTTTTATCTCTAACTATTATTTACTGATTTATTTTTTTCTGGTGAAAGCATTTTCAATTTATGAGACTTTGATTTTTGTGATGTGTTTTCTGTATTTTTTCCGTCGTCAACATCGTTAGGTTGATGTCTTGTCTAATCGGTAGAACACAATCATACTATCATGTGAAATATGAGATGGAATAGAATAGCGGAAGCAAACTTGATTCCATGTGCGATGATGATCGAGGAGCAGAGTTTCTAAGATGCTAGAACTCTGTTTGGAGAAATTGCCAGTGTGATAGGAACGTAGAAAGACATAGCGTTTTATGCCTTGCAGACCACAACTTATTTATAGCAGTGGTAAGTTTCTCTTAATTACGATTCAACCCATCATAGACATGTAATTAAGATATGGTCTCTGCATAAGTACCCACACTTTTTATTTGATGCCACTAAGCCCACTAATTTTATTTCATGGTTGATCATTTTAATCGGGCTTAGTTATTGACAGTTTCCCTAAATTACATACGAGCCCAGGGATATTCCAACAATCCCCCACTTAGGTAGTATGTAATTAAGACATAATCTCATAAGCTCAATCTTATTGTCTATATACCAATGGCATCCTTACACAGTCCATATTCACCAATCACCTTAGTGCAGGATCAAAGTGGTCGGCGTCACATTGTTATGACTAAACCTCTCAATGGTCACATACACTAAAATAATTGATAATACAGACAAAGTGTGGATGTACAACATGGAAATACACGAAATGTGATCTTAATGTGACTATTTCCAACTGGTTCAATTTTAGCGAGATCATATAAATAACATTAAAGTGGAAATCTCAAACTTTATACTACAGTATGAATATCCATAAAATAACTATATAGCTAATACTGAAGTACACAAACTCCCTTTGAACTCACATATCATCTAGTGATATGACACCCATATGAGCAATGTGCTCATGAAAGACAGTGGGTGACAATACTTTAGTAAGTGGATCCGCGATCATGGAGTTTGTACTAACATGCTTTATAGATATCTCACCACTCTGAACTCTTTTTTTAACAACCAGGAACTTAATGTCAATATGCTTTGACTTTGACAAGCTCATGTTGTTATTGGAATAGAGGACTACTGAATTATTGTCACAGTAAATCGTCAGTGATCTTTCAACACTGACTAAAATGCGTAGCCTTGTAAGAAAATTTTGCAGCCATATCCTATGGTTGGATGCCCCATAACAAGCTACAAACGCAGTTGCCAGAGTGGAGGAGGTAACGAATGTCTGCTTTCCACTCTTCTAAGAGGTAGCTCCTCTAGCTAGCAGACAAATGTAGCTTGTAGTGGATCTACGATTGTCTTAACATCCAATAAAGTCGGAGTCTGAAGACTCAATGATTTATAACTTCTCCAACTTCCTATATGTGAGCATGTAAAGCTTTATCCTTTGAAGGTAACGCATCACTCTCTTGGCTGCTCTCCAGTGATTCACTCCTGGATTGCTCAGATATCTGCCAAGTACCCTAATAATGTACACAATTTCAGGTTGCGTACAAACTTAGTGATACATTAGGCTACCTACTGCTGATGCATAAGGAACCTTTTGCGTCTTTTTTATCTCTATCTCTTTATTGGGATACTAGTTGAGACTGAACTTGTCTCCTTTAGCGATAAGGGTATCAATTGGCCTATAATTCTGCATGTTATACCTTTTAAGAATTTTCTCAGTATATCCCTTTTGTGACAATCTAAGAGAACCCCGGGAGCGATCTCGGTGTATCTATATTCCTAGTATAAAAGAAGCTTTGCCAAGATCTTTCAACCCAAAATTCTTTGATAGAATTTTCTTGACGTCATGCAGCAGCCCTTGATCATTACTGGCAAGCAATATGCCATCGACATATAATACCAAAAAGATATATTTGCTTATACTGAACTTGTGGTATATACATTCATCCACAATGTTTGCCTCAAAGTCATACGAAATGACTACTTGGTGGAATTTGTAAAACCACTGACGAGAAGCTTGCATGAGCCCATAGATGGATTTCTTCAGTTTGTAGACCACTTTCTTAGAATCCCCTTCGATGAAATCCTATGGATGCTTCATGTAATTCGTTTCATCAATGTCACCGTTTAAAAACGCAGTCTTTACATCCATTTGATGAAGTTCAAGGTTATAGTATGCTACAAGTGCCATGACAATTCTAAAAGAATCCTTTGAGGAAACCAGGGAAAATGTTTCTTTATAATTTATGCCTTCTTTTTGTGTAAAGCCTTTAGCGACAAGATGTGCTTTATATCTTGCCACATTGCCCTTTGAATCTTTCTTTGTTTGAAAGATCCATTTACAACCAATTGGCTTCACTCCTTCAGGTAATGAGACCAATTCCCATACATCATTGTCAGACATAGACTTCATTTCCTCATTCATGGCCTCGATCCATTTTTTTGAGTTGGCACTGTTCATTGCTTGCTAGAAATTGACCAGATCATTTTCCAGGATTCCAGTATAAAAGTCATGTTCATGTAGAAACACAATGTAATCATCCGAAATTGCATTCCTTCTTTCTCTAGTGGATTGCCTCAGTGGCACTTGTTCTTGCGGTTGATTTTGACTTTCAGGGTTAATATGTTCTTGGTCAAGAAGGTCGCCTTGCTGATCTGGAACAAAGTCAAGCATTAAATTCGAAATCTGGTCAAGAACTGCAACAGGAAGAGAAACTTGTTCCTCTTCAAAGGCGAAATCTATTTTATCTTCCCTCCCAAACTCAAAATCCTCAAAGAAACTAGCATTTCTCGTCTAAAAATCACTCTAGTAGTAGGATCGTAAAACTTATACCCTTTGAATCTTTCAAAATACCCGACAAAATAGCTACTGACCATTCTTGTCCAACTTCTTCTCATTTGTTCGATAAGGCCTAGTTTCAGCTGGACAATCCCAAATATGGAAATGTCTTAAACTAAGTTTCTTGCCTGTCCATAATTCGTATGGGGTTTTGCTTGTCGCTTTAGTTAGTATTCTATTCAGAATGTAAGCAGTATTTTCAACGCCTTGCTCCAAAATGAATCAGGTAAGGTGGTATAGGCAATTATACTCCTAATCATATCTTTCAGTGTTTTGTTTCGTCTCTCAGCAACACCATTCATGCTTGGACTTCTAGGCATGGTGTACTGAGGAACGATACCACATTCCTCGAGGTACTTTGCAAAGGGTCCTGGATGTTGTTCACCTGAATCATCATTCCAACCATAGTATTATCCACCATGATCAGACCTGACTCTTTTAATCCTTTTGTCAAGTTGGTTCTCAACCTTAACCTTAAAGGATTTAAAGACATCCAATGCTTGTGACTTTTCATGAATAAGATACAGATAGCCTTATCTTGAGTAATCATCTATGAACGTAATGAAGTACTTTTGACCATTCCAAGCAGGTGTTGGAAATGGTCTACATATATCTGTATGGATAAGTTCTAAGATGCCACTGTGTCTTCCAACTCTTGTTCTTTTCACGGTTGTCTGTTATCCTTTGATGCAATTAACGCATACTTGAAAATTTAAGAAATCAAGAGAATCAAGAATTCCATCTGATACAAGTCTCTGAATCCTTTCTTTAGAAGCATGTCCTAAACGTTTGTGCCAAAGACTTGCAAAATTCTCAGTTAACTTCCTTTTAATGCCTCGTGTATCTGTATGCAGGGACTTGACTGATTTTTCTATCTTATCGAGTAAGTATAGATTATCATTTTCTAATAGGGAACTAGTATCAACCAGCTTTGAATCGAAGTAAAGATTGGACTTGTTTGTTTTCGATTATAAAAATAACCCATTCGGTCTAAAGTGGAAACAAAAATTAGATTTTGTCTAAAAGACGAAACAATAAAGGTAATTTTCAATTCTATAACAAAGCTAGTGTTCAATGATAATCTAAATGTCCCAATTGCCTTTACTGGTAATGCATTGTCGTCTACCACATAAATGTCTCTTTCACCATCACTTGGTGTTCGGCAATGGAGGCAATCCTCCATAGACACACTATTGTGAGTGGTTCCACCAGAATCAATCCACTAAGTGTGTCGAGGCACCATAGACAAGTTAACCTCAAAACAGACAAGACTTGAGAATGTACCATTCTTTGTATGATGTGCGTGCCACTTAGTACAGTCTCTCTGACAATGTCCCTTCTGCTTGTAGAAGTTGCAACTGTCATCAATTGCCTTTTTTCCTTTCAGTTGCTTCTTATTGGCAAGTCCGGCCGCCTTAGCAGGTCCAGTTGTATGCACATTCTTCCTTTTCTTGCCCTTGGAAGAAGATGCTATAAGATCCCTCTTGATTTTGTCTCTCTTCAGTCTCTCTTCCTCCTCCACACAATGAGAAATGAACTCGTTAAGACTCCATTTCTCTTTCAAATAGTTATAGCTGACCAAGAATTGGCCAAACTGTGGAGGCAGAGATAACAACACCAAGTATACTAACACGTCTTCCGACAAGTCTAACTTGAGTGCTTTCAGCTTTGACTGAATGTTAGACATCTCCATGATGTACTCTTTAACATTGCCTGCTCCTTGATATCTCATTGAAATGAGCCTTTTCAAGAGAGTACTAGTTTCAGCCTTTTCACTCTTGTCAAACCTACTTTCTAACTCCCCAAGGAATGAGGCAACATCAGCTTCTTCGGACATAGTGTCCTGAAAGATTTCTAGAATAGCACATCGCATGATCATCAGACTTACGCTATTCGAGTGCTCCCACTTCTCTAACAGTCTCTTCTCCTTTGGGGAGCTTTCAACAGAGACAGAGGAACGTTTGGCTCGCAATACTAAGTCGAGATCCATGCAACCGAGAACGATCAACACATCCTCCTTCCAGCTCTTATAGTTCTTGCCATTAAGCACGAGGATGGAATTAATATTCCTAAAGATAGTAAACATAGCAGCAAAATTCACTGAGTCCAAAGAAAGCAAAACTAACAAGCTCACATATTCATAGCATTTAATTTAGCAGATAATTAAACTTTAATCAACAGCAGTAAACCCAATAAGACATTGGAGCAAATGGTATTCTTGGCCTAGTAACAAAACAATGACATCAAGATTATGGCAAACCCCAAACCTTTCTTTGGACCCACTCAATTCTCACAAAAAATAGAACTCAAGAGTTGTCACATGTCTACAACCGTATATGCATTTAAATTTCAATCAATCAATAATTTTCCTTTAAGCCAATCACCGTAATCATGAAATTCAAATGCCACCATTTAACATTTTAAATGAGATCGGTTTTTGCCACATCAACTAATTCACTTAAAATGTCAAACGCTGTCGTCGATTTGGGTCAAAAAAATTTCCAAAATGACCTTCCAAAAATATGCTGAAACAGGGCCAACCTAGCCCATTAAGGCTTGACCCTGGTAAGGTTCAGCCCAGTTCAGTCCGACCTAATAAGGACTCGACCTGGCCTGCAATCGGCCCGAAAGGGCTCTTTCTGACTCTGTCAAATTGTTTGACTGGCCAGCTTTGACCCAGTCAAATGACCAGTCAAAGATTGACCGTCAGTGTTGACTCGGTCAAAATTTGATAGTTCAGCTTTGACTCAGTCAACCGTTTGACCAATAAAGGGAGTTGGGCCAAAGGCCGAAGTCCAAAAATAAGATTGAAGGGGGCCTTAAGCTAAAGAATGGGTTGTCATGCTTGGGCTACCAAATGGGCATCTTTCAGCTTAAATGCCCAACCAGCAAACCCAGCCCAAGCATCCTCCCTTTCTCCTTCTTGCAGTTGCGATAGTGTAACGGAAACTAAGTTTTCCACTCTGCCACCGCCTCCGCCGCCGTTGCTCGTCTCTTTCACCGGTGGGTTCCTGGACGACGACCGATGGCTCGGATGGCCGGCGACATGGCGCTAAAAGTAGCTCTCATGTCTTTGGCCACACCCGTGCCCTAAGCCCAAGAGATGTATTCTCGGTTCGGTCCCAATTAAGAAAAGCGGGCGCTAGCTTTCATGCGATTTCTGACTCCTCTTCAATCCCTTTCCGTCGATGGTGAGTTCAACTCCCCTTGTTCGGCCAATTAGCTGAGATCTTCCTTGCAAAGGCACCAGAGGTGGTCGAGAATCTCTCCCTTCTCTTCGATTACGAAAAACCCAAACCTTAGATTTTCGAAACGGTTATTGGACAAAAAATCTTCCAATCTTGAAAATGAACACAAAATTCGAAATTGAAAGAAAAGGTTTTTCAAAATCGAACAGTTGGTGGAAGAGAAAAACAAGGAAGAAAAAGAAAACACATATTGTTTGCTGCCCTCACAAATGGATGAAGGATGAGTAAGAGGAATAATAAAGAATTGCTTTAAAAAAAAACAAAGCCATCAACACGACAACATTAAAAAAAATTTCCATACATTCTAAGGGCTGAAACAATCAGCACACCGAATCAAAGAATCTAAATTTCAGCATGATAGTGGCTGTGATTCTATTTAAAGTGCTTAAACTATTTCAGATGGAAAGCTATGAGATAAAGGATATCGTAGGGGATTTTTTTTGAAAATTTAACAGAATTCATTGACAAAACTTGAAAGGAAACAAATGAGACATTACTAGGTTGTGCCAATCTAGTTTAATAAAAGTACATGAGCTTACTCCATTTCCTGGAACCACATTAGCTTACTCCATTTACTTTGTTTTATATCTTAGGGGAATTTTCTTAAACCACATTAGCTTACTCCATTTCACCTTGTTGCTTGATTCCTAAACACTTAGTAGCAAGGATTACTAGTGAATAATTCATATGCATGTCTTTGCTACCCAATGTTGTAATTTAGATATTAGTATAAGTTGTTTCTAGATAGATTTTCTTGAATAATGGATAAGCCTTGGAACTTAATATGTCATTCATTGCCTCATATAAGTTCTTTAAGCTTAGCTTTAAGGTTTAATACGTGCCATAGGTGAAATGCTTCAGGGAATAGGTACAAAAGACCTTTTTCACTTTAATTATCGAACTAAAGTCATATGATTCATCCATTGTTAATTTTATGCTTAATTTTCCAATAAAGCTTTCCCCTTAGCTTGAATATTTACATCACGGTCCAAAAAGACTCAAACCTCAACTTGATTTCCTATAGACATTGATTGTTTAAGTAGTGTGAGTGAACTCATCGCACCTAAATAATTTGCTTATTTATGAGGAGTCTCGAACACTTTATTGGTGATTTGTATTGGCCCTATACACCTAGTCCTCCTTCTCATTCTAAGGACTCTAATATTAGTCTATTGACTTTGGCATAAGGTTTTTTTATAAGCATTCCTAGTCCATAGAAAGTTTCTCTTCATTCTCTCAAATGTTGTTTGTGAGGTTCTTTGGTAGTACTATATGCAAGATCCAATAGATATGTAGATTGTTTATTATAGATTTGATGGATTATATCCCCCTTGCATAAATCAAGTTTTTATTACACTAGTGACCAGTTCTCCTATGAAACATATCAAGTTGAAAATCATCATATGTTGGCCTTTTGGTTGAGATAGAATTCCTAGATATATGAATGGGAGATTTTTTATCTTCAAACTATAGATAGTGGAGAGCCATTAAGCTTGTGAATTTGATCCTATTGAGACTATCATGTGGCTTTTGTCTTTGTTGATGTTGAGGCTTGAGATTTACTAAATGTATCTAGGCATAGGATTACAAAATGTTATTGAGGTTCCTCATGGTGGTAGTTAAAAAGTATAGGCTTGGGGTGTAGGATTGTAAGGTATGAATGTTTCTTCTTTTGATAGTGGTTGCTAGATGTGGGGCTGGTTCCTTTTATTTGCTTGTTACCTTTGCAACGATTGGTTCATTTGTTCTCATAATGTTCAAATTTCAACTACTTAGTCCTCTGGCTACTTGGGGATGAGACATGCTTTAGTGTTGTTTGTTCAAGTGAAATTAGGAGAAAGGTTACTTTGTTTGTTTTCATTCTTCTTTCTTAAGGTGGTGATAACTTAGTTTTTTTAAAATTATTTCGAGTGGTGTAGATTGAATTCACATTTGACTTGTTGGTTTTGTCTCAAATTTGCAGCATAATTCAAACTCGAGGATAAGACTAGGTCAAACCCTCTTAGTACTAGCTATTACAAGATATAGACCGATCAAAACACATGAGACAGGAAGATCAATAGCTAAGCTCATATTGCCATTAAAATAGTTACGCATATTTTCCATTCTATAAGGATTTTGATGCTAAGAAAATTGCCTTATTTTCTGATTTTCTTGTTTTACTATATTAAAAATATAAAATAACTATTGAACAAGTGTATAACATAACTATTGAACAAGTGTATTATATTAAATACGAAATATTCTTTTTCGTAGGCCGTATTTTGTGTTGACGAGCGTCGCTCATCCTTCTTTTTTGTAGTCTGTAATTGTCTGTCCATCCAGGTAAGCTGTCTAATTAATGTCTACCATATGTGTTACTTTAATAATATGATTCTGATGCGATTGGGTTTTGTGTCAATGTAAAGAAGGTCTTGATTTTGTATTGATGCTTAGAATAATCTTATAATCATTGATGAGTTTTTGTATTCTTCTTTAATAGTCTAAGTATTTATGTTTGGGTTATATTTGAATCATTGATGAGTAGACGTATGATTACATAAGTATTTACTGTATGTGGAATGAGCTTGAGATCTTATGGATGATTTGAGGCATAATAAACCCCTAGGATGATATAGGTCGAAAACCCACCCATGATGCAACTCCCATGAGACTTATCGATGAAAAATTCTGTGAACTTAGGAGTCCTAGTGAGAACTTGCTTTCTTGACTCACAGTTGTAAACAATGCCATGTACCATAGTATTGAAATCAATTGTAGGTGATTAATTCAAACATAAATACTTCAACTTCAATATGGTTAATTCAAACTTAGTATTAGCACAAGAAATTCATAGGTTTAATAGATATGACAATTCTTTGCATAATAAACCCCTAGGATGATATATAGGCTGGAAGCCCGTGATGCAACTCCTATGAGGCTTATCGGTAAAAAATTCCACGAGCTTAGGAGTCATGGCGAGAACTTGCTTTCTTGATTCACAGGTGTAAACAATTTCACATACTATAGTATTGAAATCAACCAGCGAAGAAGATTTCGACAATTTGAACCTTTCGTGTTGGCAATGCAAGTGATCTGGGTGTATTATATCCCTTTTCCAAGCTTACGACGAGATAAGTCAGATTGATTGGCTATTTACAATGTTAAACGTAAAGATGTTTTTGAATTATATAGAGAAGAAGAACAAAGAATTGAAAGTGAAGTATTTCAGGAAGATGTTTATGAAATAAATGAATTTGTTACATATGACGAGAATGAACCTTTGAACGATTCAAATAATGACTATATTGAAATTTCATCTGGAGAGGATGAGGAGTGTGAGAGATTTAAAGAGAAGCCTGAGTTTGATTATAATTCTTCAGAAAAAGAAGATGATGATTTTGATTTACAATTAAATATTGGTAACGATTAATTTGTGTTTGTAATAGAATATTATATTCAATACATCAATTATTGAATCAACAATTTATTGTTATATATTAAATTGAAATTTTTATATTTCTGAAATATTCAATCAAATATGAATTTCAAGTTAAAATATGCAGCCAAAGAGAAAACAAGATATGATGCTACCAAGGTTCAGACCATGATTTGGAGAGAGTTACGTTCAAGGTGAAGCATCACATTTTGTAGCTGTAACAGAATCAGATGTTGTATCTTTAGCTACTACACTTACTAATAAGGCATCACCTTCTTGTACCTGCTACTACAACAACTTCTACCCTATATTGACAGAGATATCACGGTAAACGACGCGAATGAAGGAGACAGCCTCCAGCCTGGAGCTGAGGTAGTTGATGGAAGAACTTACATCACAATTATCAATAATCTGTAAGTGAAAATACATGAAACACCATATGTTTATAACTAAGTTATAGGTTTAAATTTAAAAATGATATAAAATTATTTTTATATTAAGTTGATTCTGTTTGGATTGTGCTCAAGAAACATAACATCCAAGTTCAAGGAGAAGATTGATCTTCAAGGTTATATATGGAAGAATATCTTTCAGGCGACAAAGGATTTTTATTATCTGGAGTTTGAGGTACAAAAATATTTTTTATTTTTTGTAATTAATTTTTGTGCATTAATTAGATAAATATTGTAGATTATAAGTACTTATTGAATGTTTTTTCTTTTTTAAGAAATTTCTTTTGCGATTCTGAATTTGATGCAGTTATTTATAAAGTATGGGAGAGATGAGCTTATACACATTATAAAGACTTTGTTGGTGCGATATATAAGATTGGTGTACAACCTCCTTATATTTCTAAAGAAATATGGAGTCGTTAACAATAGTATTGGACATCACCCGAGGCAATGTCCATTTCAGAGTGTAATTCTACCAACACATGTGAGGAACTAGGGGGAGAGAGTCTTCTCGTACATACCGGAGGATTTATTACCCACCAAGAGCATGCAGAGAGATTTATAAGTATCTACACTTTACACTTATATTCTAACTTTTTTACTTTAATGTATTTCAATTTAATTTGATGTGTGAATTTTAGAATGAAAATATGTGTATTATGGAGAATGATAATGTTAGAAATGTCTGGTGTCATATATGACTATGTTGTTGAGTTATTTTCTTTGTTCAACAGGAGTAAATATCATAAAAATAGAGAAAATTTTGCCAAAATTTTTGTAAATTGTAGTTCACTTATAATATTTTATTATGATACAGGAAAAGTCTATGGGCAAATAGCCTACAGTCTGTCAGCTCTTTTTGCACACTCACACTAAAAAGCATGACGGTGTGACCTTCGAAACTCCAGATGTAGAGAATTAAACGTTTATGAAATTTATGCTTTAATATTAATGCTTAATAATTATCACTTATTGACATAAACAATGTCTTCTGATAGGACCAAATACGAAAGCAGTCAACAACAGTCTCAGTAATCTAAAGATGTTGATGAGAGTCAAACCTATCTTCATGCAGTGGGTGGTAGAGACCGTAGTGGAAGGATCTTCGACTTAGGTTCATTTGTAAACATATATTATTTGTAATCTTCCACATCCAGTACAGCAGGATCTAGTGGGCGATCCGCATCCAATGATGTCCATGAGCTTCGGAGCACAGTACAGGCACTGGTAACTCAGTTGCAATAGTTGATGGGGCACGTAGCTCAGCTTTGTAATAAGATGGATGAGCTAAAGGGGAAGGGCATAAGCTCATCACAACATTCAAAGCATCCACATTCACTAAATGAATAGTGTAGTTGTAGTCATTTTGCATGAGTTAAATACTTATTGTTGTATATAGTAATTTTTTATTATCAATTAAGATAATTTTTACTTTATATCATCAATCAACTCTCTGTTTTGACAAATTAAATGTAGAAACAAATCAAAATATTATCAACAGATAATTGATAATTATATAAATTATACATAAATCATAAAAATATCAAATAAAATTAAATGAAGGGAAAATATTAAAAATATCTGTAAATTTATCGACAGAAAAACTAAATCCGACGGTAAAATACATTGAACTTACCGACGGATGACCAAAATCCATCGGTAAAATGCAATGAATTTACAAGCGGACAACTAAGCCTCGTCGGTAATGTTAGTCGTGAATTTACCGACAGAAACAAGAATCCGTAGGTAAGGTTATTAAAAGAAAAGCACTATTTGTCGCTAAATTTACCAACTGAAAAATAGCTTCCGTCGTAAAATTTACCGACAGCATAGAAATTATTGCACTAAAGTTAGCGACGAAACATAAATTATCCATTGGTAAATTAGCGACAAGAAATCAGTACACCATCGCCAATTATTACCTATGACCATTTCTCTAATGACTTATTCTGTCGGTAAATCTTGTCGCTAACTTAGCTTACTGGCAGAAATCCTTCACATTCCGACAGTAATTTTTGTTATTAAACCCCATTTTTCTTGTAGTGTATGGTTATTACTAGGGATGATATTACTTTTATTACATAGTTATAGAATACCTTAGCCACCATTTTGAGACGAAGGACCTTGGTCATTGTGGCTATTTTTTGGGCTCTTAAAGTTTCATCTATTTCTGATAGTTATTATCTCTCACAAGTAAAATATGAGTTTAATATCATATCTCGAGTTGGCATTATTGACAATAAAATTGTCTGCAGTCCTTTGGAGCATAACATCAAATTGACAGGATCTGAAGGTACCCCGCTTTATGACTCCACTCTGTGTTGACAAATTGTCGGTAACTTAGTTTATCTCAATGTTACTAGACTTGATTTGACATATGTTATGCATTTGTTTATTCAATTCATGGCTGCCCCTAGATCCTCTTATTTCTTTACTGTCCTTCGAATTCTTCAATATGTCAAAGCCACGCATTTCATGACCTTCATTTCTCTGCACATTCTTCTCTTGTTTTGTCTAGCTACTCTAATGTCGATTGGGTTGGTGATCCCACTGATCGGCACTCCACCATTGGGTATTGGTTTTTTCTTGGGAGATTCTCTTATTACATAGCGTGAAGCAAGAAACAGACAGTTGTTGCTCATTCTAGCACTAACTCAGAATCTCGTGCTCTTGTTGATGCTACTGTAGAACTATTGTGGCTCTGTTGATTACTAAAAGACATGGGTGTCACTTCATCTTCCGCTACTATTCTCCGTTATGACAATCACAGTGCAATTCAAATTGCACATAATGATGTTTTCCATGAGTATACCAAATATATTTAAATTAATTGTCATTTTGTACGCCATCATATTGTACAAGGCACTATACATCTTGCATCTGTCTCCTCTTCCCATCAAACAGCTGATATCTTTACCAAGACACACTTATCTGGCAGTCTTCAAGATCTTGTTTCCAAACTCAAGTTGGCTTATATTGTACTACCTTAAGTTTGAGAAAGGTGGGGTGCTAATGTAAAGGTAGGCTGTTAACGTATTATTGTCCTAAATTGTAATAATATGATTTGATTGTAATTAGCTTAGATTTTGTGATATGATTTAATTGTAATTAGCTTAGATTAAGCCTAATTTGTAGCTAGATTTCCTTATTAATACATATGAGTCATGTATAAATACCTTACTCATGTACACTTTACAAACATACCTCAATATACAGTACACTTCTCTCTCCCTCTTATCTACATTTTCAATTCTTCTCCTTCCTTTTGTAACATCCTTGATGCTTTCTGCCTTGCTAGGGCAAATGGAAGCTTATCATCAAGATTTACAGAATGAACTCCAAATGACTGTCATCAAAGAAATGCAGGTACAAATGGTCTTAAGTAGTAAACCACTTAAACAAATTATTCTAGTTCTTTCCTTATGATTTGATTTAATCCAATTAAGAAAATTTTGGCTTATTGTGCTAGTACTGATAAGCTTGTGAAAATTGTTCATGATTCTATGATACGTAATGAAACTATGATATGGCTTTTGTAATGAAACTATCTCACTTTTTACGTGTTTATCTTTAAAACACTAATTTTTCTAGTTTTATAATTATTTCTTGTGGGTCATATAGAAATATCATCTTTACTAGTTAGGGGTAAATTTGCCGATACTGTAATTCTCTAAATCCTACGCTTAGAGAAATTTTTACTAGGTTGTTATTGCATAGAAGAGATAATTTGTAATCATATTATAGACAATGTATTAAGGTTCATTAAGACTTTTTAAACTAAATCACACAATGGCAGGTTTTAAAAAACACTTCTTTACTGAATTTAAAGAGATTATCTTTAAATTTGAGTTGATACTAAAATCTTCACTACAACAGATAAGGTTATTGGTGACGAAACAAAATGTCACCAAATATTAAAACATCATCGCAAATACTAATTTGCGACGAAAAGTAATCATCGCCACAATGGTTGCTGAATCCCGGTAGCAAAACAATATCAGCGATGTATTCCCAAAATCGTGGAAAAAAGGTTTTGGATACAAAACAATTTCATCGTTAAAACATATAACCAACGATAACGAATAACATCCTACAAAGGATTTTGTGACTTATTTTTTCGTAGATAAATTTTTTACCTACTAAACTGTAGTCATAGGTAATTATTTTTGGTGACAAATTTTTTTGTAGCATAATACTTTTAGCTACTAATTTCTTGTTGTAAGTAAATGTTTTTATAGACTTTTTAAAATGTAAGTAACAACATTTTGTGACAATTTCTTTTTGGTAGCTAATAGTTTTTAGTGACGATTTTGTTTTTGTAGAAGAATACTTTTAGCTACTAATTTCTTCTTGTAGATAAATGTTTTTAGAGACGTTCTTGTAAACGTAGGTAATAACTTTTTGTAACGATTTTGTTTTGGTTGCTAATGTTATTTAGTGACAAAATTTTATTTTAAAATTAAAAATTATTATAATTGTTTTAAAAATTATTTTTATTTTTTACAATTTTAATACAGTTTGAAATATAAGTTAGTTGCATTTTATAATTGATGTTGATGATATGTTTTTGAAATAATAATAAATTGAACCAAAATAAACATATAAAATAGAATGCATTTTATATAAAAAAATATTTACACATCATATACAAACTAAGAGTCCTCATCTGAGTCACTACCACTGACATAGTTTGAACCTAGTAATTGTTTAATTATCTTTTTAAGCTTTTTCACTTCTTTTATATTATGATCTGACTTAGTCTTTAGTGCCTGGTTCTCCTCTTGAAGCGTCGTCACATATGCTGGTCGTGACAAAGATGCACCAATAGGCTTAGGGTCATACTCAAGACCTTTGATATAACTTAATCTTGTACTAAGGACATTGTTGCAAATGTCATTGACATTAGGCTTATTCCCTTCGGACAATGACGTCTGCAACAACTCCTGCATCTTGTCCTACAATTTAAAGTACAAAATCAAGTTAATTAAAAAATTGTTACTTATTCTTTAAATAGGAAAATAAATTGTAATATTAATTTGTTTGTACTTACATAATTATTTTGTGTCTCTTCATATGTCCAACTTTGACCTTCCTTGTAGTGTGTTAGCTTGTACAGTGTGATCCTATCACACTCTTGTCCTTGGAGTTATGTTTGGCTTTATTATATGAAATCAAAAAATTATAAGATAATAGAATTTGTTGTATTAACAAATAAAATAATAAGTTCAAATAAGTGTAAATTTTTGTCAGACGACAACAAATGATCTGAAGCAGTTGTTATGAGGAGTCTTCATTTTTGCTCTGTTCACCTTGACTTTCTCACACTTTTCCTGAATTAAGAGAAGTAGTCATGAAATGTATAAACAAAATAAATGGAAGGAAGTATGAAGAGAAAAAAAACCTAAATCTTTGCTGAGGCCCAATAATCACAAATTTCACTCCAATTTTCTAGAGTCACTCGTTTCGAAACATATCTTCGTGCCTCTTCATCAAAAAGGAAAGATTGGTAACATTTATGAAGTCTATATCGATGATCCTTCACCCTTTGTTTTAACAGTGAACTAATACTACTTGAAACCTCAGGCATGTCGATATCAACAATATTGAGCTTCATTTGTGAAGAACTCGTATAAGTTAAGTTATTATTTTTGTTAAGTAAAATCACAATACATATAATCAAATAAATTGAAATATTACTGAAACTTTGTCCAAATTATTTTGGAGGAAGTTGTCTTCCTTCAATTGCCTGACATGTTGAAGGCAAGGCAACTCATTCCTCACAACGATGCCCAACTCACTGACCAATTTTATAGATTAGATCTTATCTAGCAGGTGACATTGTGTGGGGCCAATGGTGATTGACAACTTGCTATTCATCGCAACGCTCATCCTTTGTAACTCAACTCCTTTTGTCTTACCTTCACCTTGTTTTCTAATGCCAGTATTGGAACCTGAAAACAAAAAAAAATAATAATAAGAAAAAACACACTTAACATTTAATGAGTAATTTTAGCATTAATGTAAATATGTTTGGTTATCAATAACAGACCTGAAGATCCAGATCATGTTAGTAAGGGTTGTTGCTGATTGCCTTCATTCGATAATGCAATTATTGCTTGTTCAGTGGGAGGAACTTGTAACACGCCGTGTTAGGGGTTAGATTATTGAGGAATTTCAGTGCACTTTATACTTTGCATAATTGAGTTTTCACTTATATGTGTATATGCAATTTTGGACACATATAAATATTTGTACATGCATTCATTGACATTTTCTGGGTATAAGTGATTTTAATATGATTAAAGTGTGAATTATGGATTAATTGTCATAATTGGGAGATTGATAAATTAATATGGACATTAGGTCTAAGAAAAATGCCAAGTGGTAAGAAAAATTGATACATGGAAAGTAGGATGATTAAGCCTAAAATTAAGTGACATTTGGCATAGTTAAATGAGTGACAATTAGACTAGTAATTATTAGCCAAATGGACCAATTATAAAGTGACAAGTGGACTAGTTAATGTGTGACATATGGACCATTAGCTAAGAGACAAATGGCAGCATCTTGATTTGGCAAATATAAGACATGCCTTAGAACAAATGTAAGACATGCCTTAGGACAAGTGTAAGACATGCCCAATGATATGTGTCCATGATAGATTAAGACACCTATATAATGGTTTTGGCAAGGAAGTTTTGGTAGTCCTCTTGGTTGCATGTTTCCACCGAAATCTCTCATTTTACTCTCCCCATTTCTGAAATTTCTACTGGAAGATTTGAAGTATCAAGCAAGTAAGTGATGTTTTATTGCTTTAAGTTGTATGGGTAGTGTATGACAATTTGATGATGCTTTAATGTTTGTAAATGGGTGTATACATGAGTGGTGTAGGAAGATAAATGAATGCATGTGTGAATGGTGTTGATGCATGTTTGGGTGGTGAAGGAAGGAGCAGATTCGGTGATATGCTTAACAAGATGAAAGAGTGAAATGAGCTGGAGCATCTTATATGCAGTGTTTTACTGAACATACATCTGTATTTAGGGTACAACTAGATCTGTGAATATCCAAATTACATGGAGTTTGATTTAGAGTAAACTAGAGACATAGAACTACATTTTTTCATGAAAGAATCGAATTCAAAATATGTCCTCGAGAGTTTGGAAATTTGGCTTGAAGTTGAAATTGGTGTTTTGTCGAGGTACGAAAACAGTCTGTGGATTTTTGAAAATAGAGTGAACTAAAATGCATGATATTGGTGTCATTGGACGTTAAAAACATTGAGGAACATTTTATTATTAGAAGATGTTGCCTAAATATCCCATTGTCAAAGTCAAAATGGTCACGCAAATCAGACCTAAAACCTGCTTAAGAAAAATCTGGAAAATTGATAGGTTTATGATTGATTTTATGAAGATGAAGTGGTTTAAGAAAGTTGATTAGAATTTGAAGATTTTATGAAAAACAAATTGTTTTGTGAATGAGTATAAAATGGTGATATGTTTGCTCTAAAGTGGTCTAGAAAAATTGAAACGAATTTGGTGTAAAAATGAAAGTGAGGAAATGTGCTGGAATATTATGAATTGGAGAATTTTCATTGAACATACTTTGGTATTTTGCTTATATGTTGATCTGTAGATTTCCAAATGAGTTGATTCTTGATTTAGATTAAAATTAAGAAATAGGTGTACAACTTTCTTAAAGAATTAGAATTTTAATTATCTTTAAGAATTTAAAAGGGACACGACATTGAGTCTTGACTTAGGTTGTAGCACCATAAGGGACAGAAATCATGCCTTGTATTTATTGAATAAAATGTATTGATGTACGCATAATTAGGCTAGGGTGTCTTCAATAAAGTTGTATATTATTCTCTTAGAATTGAATTGGTATAAAGTTTGTAATTTTTGGATATTGGCATTGAAAGATATGAGATGTACAATTTGAGGGTATGATCATATACTAGCCAAAAGTTCAATATACACAGTCTGTGGTATTGTGATCATAACTCATAGAATACTGAATTAAATTGGATGATCTTAGAGTCATTAGAAACTTAAGACATAGAGGAAAAATTGTCTAAAACGGAGTGTTACAAAATACATCATTTTCTTGATCTTATTGATTATGCAAAGTTGACCCGAATGAGGTGCTTCCAGCAAAAGCTGGAATAGAAATTGAATGTCTGAATTTTGGAACTTTTGAAGTACAATTGATGTTTACATTAGTTTAGTAAGGAAATATACCCAAGAATTTGTTATGAACATGCATCATACATATTTAGTATACATAAATGAATTCTTAGTCATACACAATAGTAATTTGTACACGTGTTAATTGTTATATAGGAACGCATAGAGAGACCACTTCTAGATATTGCAACTTTGAGGCAATAAGCAATAAGGGAGCTTTTGTGAGTGATCTTAAATGGTTACACGTTACTTTGTTCTGCTTGTTGAATTTAGTTTATGCTGATTGTGTTCTGAATTCCGGACAATGGTTGTTCGAGGCATTTGATGCATGTTTATATCATTGGAAGTGCTACTTGCATTTGAATATGATTGACTACTTACTTTGCCATGAAATGTCTGAAATGACTTTGTTTTGTTTTAAAACTGTTTATTCCTAGTTGTGGGTAAATAGGCATGCCTAGAAGGGTCTGCAGCTACTCCTGAGACACTTCAGTGTTGGGACTTCGGTCTCTCCTGTGACACTTTGGTGTCGAAACTTCGATCTCTCCTATGACACTTTGGTATCAAGACTTCAGTCTCTCCTGTATAAGTCCCGTTACCCGCTTCTGTAAATGGCTTAGCAGTCATCTGATTTTGTGTTCTGATATATGT
>JAOSBN010000009.1:28556721-28568160 GCA_027563595.1 Erythroxylum suave
ACTTCAGATGATGAGGGGACAAAAGATGTGAAGAATCCAAGTTGAAATTCCAAATCGGAAGTTTCCCAAATCTACTCTGAAAGTTATGAGCGGTGGGCCCTCCGTTTCGACCTCCGAATGTTGGGCTTCGGAAGCGGGGCCCAACATTTAGCAACATTAGAATCCCATTCCCCATCTCATGAATGAGGTGGGGAATGGGATTGTCAGGTGGAAAGTCATTTATCAGGCACTAAAAGAGACCAAAAAATGTATCCAACAGGAGGTTTTATATATTAGCTATAACATGCCTATCCAACATAAAAACAAAAGGAATGAGCGAGTTTTTCAACATTCACAGGATCCTACCTCTTGTTGAAACTCTGAAGGACCTTGCGAGCTATCAGAGTGGGGCATCTTTACAGCAACCACAGTGTGACGAAGGACACCTTTATAAATGCTACCATATCCCCCTTCATCGATTTTAAGGGATGGATCGAACTTACGGGTTCCTTCCTCTATCTCCGAGAAAGAGAATTCATAGTAGAATTGAGAAATGTGTGTGCCCGAGGCCTCTACTCTACATTTCTTAAGCTCCTCAGCTTCTGTGAGTGCCTTGTCACGCTCCATCTGTAATTCATCTCATTCTCTTTTATAACTTTCCTGTAGCTCCACGGCAGATATCATTTTCTGTTCCAACTCTTCAAGTGCTTTCCTTTTTTTTTCCAGCAGCTCCTGAACTTCTTTCCTCTGTCTTGACTCCTCAACTTACAAGCTTTCTGATGTTCTTGCCTAGAATTGGGCAAATATGAAAATGAGCGTAGTTATGAAAGAATGTTTTTGAAAATTCATGCTTAAGGTATAGGCTTCTCACCGAATACTGATGGGCAATTATACAAAAAGTTAAGGACTTGTTTGTTCCATTCTTACTTTTAATTTTCTGTTTTTATTTTCAGATTTGATAAAAAATTTATTTGATTGAATTTTTGGTTTTTGATTTCTTTAGTTTCAAAAAATTTTGTTTTTTTTATAATTTGACTATCAACTAAATATAAATTATTTAATGTATTAATTATTAATAAGAATTATGAATAATTTAATTTAATATTTAATTAATTAAAATTAATAAGAATTATATTAATTTTACTCAATATTTTTATTTCATTTTTGTAATTAAATTAAATAATTATTCATAAATATAATTAAATTTAAATTATCTCCAAAATATATAACTTTCAAATAAATTTTTATTTAATAATTTAAATATATTTAAAATAAATATTAATTTATAAATAAAAAGTTAATTTTAAAATTATTTATTTCAATAAATAAAATAATTTTTAATAAATATTTTATAAGAGATTAGAATAAAATTATTTAAATTAAAAATAATTTATATTTAAGTTTTACAAATTTTGTTTTCAGTTAAAAAAACAAAAACTAAAAACTAATTAGTGCAGGACAGTCCATATTACCTTACCGTCTAAGCAGTTAATAAATTTTAAGATTCAAGTTTGATTTTCGACATTCATAAACCGATCAACTTTTTAAGGGAGAAATGAAATAAATATGCTTCATGGTAGAGAATATATTTACCTTGCGTATGGCCTCGGCGGCACATTTTTCGGCTTTTTCCCGCCTCACTGTTTCGTCAAATGCTTCTCCATTTTGCAGCATCTGCCATGGCTTGTTTAAGTAGAGCTGGAACCCAGGAACTATTAACATGCTTTGCACACGGTAGGAATGTCTCAGAAAAGAATCGTCATGCACAAACGAATATTAGTTCAAATTCACTAGTGTTGCAGTTCTGAAAATACTAAAACACTTAGAGGAGATGAATGACTAAGGTTCACTATAGATCCAAGCAGTTTTAACTATGACCCAATTGCATATTCACTTCTCATAGATGGAAGGCAAGGAACATTTTACCGTTCCGCTATTAGATGAGCCTGTTGATAGAAGTGACCACTTGTAGGTAGTGCATCTTGACATCTTATCACATTCATCAGAACTGCCTTCTGCATCTGACCTGAACTGTGGGTTCAACAGCCCTGTAACATCACCTGAGGATGTAGAAGTTCTTTCTTTTCCCTCGCTGCCGTGCAAACTAACAGATTGTGCCCTGCAGAGTAAATCCTGCGCTTAAATTATTGAATTTTTTAATCATTAAATTTCAATAAAAGATAATAACGAAACATATTTGATATTTGATACAATGAAATAATCAAATGCCATTAATATATAGTAACTCAACTTAACTCTTAAAATAAATTTAAATCAAAATCCCCTCTTCAATACTCCCCATTTCAATAAAAAGTTTCTCAGATGGCACCTGTAATTAGAGAAGAAAAGGAAAATTTAGTTAAAACCACATAAAAAGCCATTTCAACCACTATAATTTGGAATCAAAATTGACAATGAAGAGAAAGAACTCAATACCCCCATCTGCTCACAGATACAAAGATACTCGTCCAAGTTCTGATTCATCTCTTGTCTTTCAATTTCTCGATAAGCCGAAACTTCCTCTTCTGTAAGTGAGTTTGCTGGAAATTTGCAGCCCACTGTCAACGTGCAAACAATATTGATTAAGATTGGAATGCCTTAGCGAAGGTATTAAGATTACATCAAAAACGTTTATAAACAGCGAAAGGCAAACTTGTGAATCCTAAACTTTTACTCACTGCAAGGAATGAGCTCCGAGGGTTGGTGAACATGAACGATGCAAATCCTCTTGCCTCCAGAATTCTGCAACGCCCAAACAAGAACCGATTTGCATTCTTTCACCGACTTCCCCACCGCAACGTGTATCTTCTCCTCGATCGCGCTCGAAACCGATGGCTCCACTATATTGACACTTCTGGACACCGGAGCTTTGAGTTCCCGGAACCTCATCGGACTCGTAGGCGCGGGACTCACCAATGCCATGAT
This sequence comes from Erythroxylum suave, assembly GCA_027563595.1. Taxonomy (NCBI): domain Eukaryota; kingdom Viridiplantae; phylum Streptophyta; class Magnoliopsida; order Malpighiales; family Erythroxylaceae; genus Erythroxylum; species Erythroxylum suave. Next base: position 28,559,626 of record JAOSBN010000009.1, read on the forward strand.
TGATCAGACTTGTCAAACAACTACTCCTCTAGCTAGTTATTTATCTCACCGTCATTGATTACACAGGTCCAACTCAGGACGGTGATGTCTTGTTCGTAGGAAAATATGAGGAAGATAACATGAACAAGAAAGTGAAAGCTGGGACCTGGTAGCGGCGCGGGTGCTTAGAAGTCTATGCGGCTTATAATTTGGTTTGAAAAGGAATGACTTGTTTTCTTCGGCTAGGAACAAAAGAGACTTCCGAATCTATATATATATATATAAGGGAAATAATAACTAAGACACACAATGAGAAAAACTAGTCACTACTAACGTAGTGTCCTACGAAATGATTCGCCTTATATGTCGCGGTTGATTAGCGCCTTAGTGACTTTTGGCGGCTCCCCAAGAATATGCACTCCGATGCTTGATAATTTAGCTAGGGAAGGCAAGTTGTCTGCACACTGATTCCCTTCTCGGTATATATGTTGCAATTGTACTTCCCAGCCCCGCTAGAGTATCACTCGTATACCTGCGATCAAAGAGTTTTCATCAGAGCGAACTAAATGAGTGGAAGTAGAGAGAATGTTAATAACCTCTAAGGAATCTACTTCCGCGATCACATATCGATAGCCAAGCTCCCAGGCTAGAGTAAGGCCTGAATGCACTTCCCAAAACTCTGCCTGCACAACCGACCGCATGCCAATGTTCTAAAAGAAACCACCACACCACTGGCTTTGATTGTTTCGGATTAAACTGCCAACGGTAACTCGATTGGGGTTAGGTTTAACCACCTCGTCAGTATTAAGTTTAACCCAGTTTGCCGGTAGTTTTGTCCACCCCACCAAACTGCCCCAAGGGACATTCTGATTTCGAAACACTCGGTGTTCTATTAGACTAACTCACACGACCCACTGGGCGTAATCCATTATGATCCTGGATCCTACTTCGGGCCAAACAAAACCCTCTTCAAACATTCCTTTGTTTCGCCATTGCCACATGAACCAGCATGCAATACCGTAGATAGTACTCCACACCATCTGACGAAAAGGGGTGTGTTTGGCGAGGTTATAGTTTAGCCACAGTCCTTCCGGCTGTTGAAAAAAGTTCGCTTCTAACATTGTGTTAGGAAATTGCTTCCAAAGGGATTTCACACGGGGACAATCTCTTAGAGCATGTAATATGGTCTCCTCTTCCCCACAGATTTGGCAGTGACTATCTTCGGAGATGTGACGATCCACACATTGTTGGTTCATTAGCAGTTTCCACTGAGCCAAAAGCCATTGGAAAGAATGGATTTTCTAAGGCCCAGTTCATTTCCATATTATGTTCAAGAACTTTAAGGACGCTGCTTGGGAATTATCTTCAGTAAGTTCATATGCAGACGTCACCATGAAACTCCCATGGGGTATGGGACCCCACATTACATGATCTTCGCATCTAGTTTGTAGATTGGGACTTGTTAACGCAATCGTCATACAAACTGAGGACGACAGCAAGTGCTGGAATAAGTGCCATTTCCAAGAGCATGTTGTAATGATATAATCCGAAACTGACGCCTGAAGCTCACTGTCGGGACTTTGGTTATTCACTACCCAACAAAGTGGGCCCCAGTCTGCTAGCAATTGTCCTGCTAGAATAAAATTCGTGCCCATTGCCCAATTCCCATTTTAAGCCCTGGTGTACAAAGTCCCAAGCAGTGGATATTCCCCGCCAAGTGGCAGAAGCGCCTAATCTTCTGATCGTGATCGGAATGTGATGGCCATCTACTCGGTATTTGGCTCGCAAGATTTGTACCCAATATGCGTTGGGCTTAGTCACCAAATCCTATCCCAACTTAGGGAGGAATGCATCATTGAAAGAGCGGATGTGCTTCAGGCCAAGGCCCCCGGCCTTTTTTGGTTTGCACACTGCTCCCCAGTTAACCAGGTGTATTTTCCTCTGAATGTCCACTGATCCCCATATAAAATTCCTCATTAATTTTTCCAACTCATCACAAAGTTGCCATGGGAGTCTCACTGTCTGTATCGTATAGTTTGGCAAAGACGCTATTACAGGCTGGGTTAACGTAAATCGTCCGGCTAGGGATAAAATGCGGGCTCGCTATCCTTCGAGTATCTGATGGGCCTTATCAAGAATGTACTAATAAGTATTTCTCATGATACGTTCATGGAGCAACGGAACTCCTAAATATTTGCCCAAGTTTGTCGTGCAGGGGATTTAAAGGAGTTGACTAATCTGACGCTCTTTGGCTCGAGGTACATTCCTGGAGAAAAAAATTCTTGTTTTGGCAGTGTTCACCTTTTGACCTGAGGCCTAACAAAAGGAGTTCAACGTACACTCAATCACCTGAGTTTGAGATTTCGTTGCTTCGACAAACAGGATGAGATCATCATCAAAGAAAAGGTGGGATATTGGAGGGCCCGTAGGATTGAGTTTTAGAGGTTTCCAGTGTCGTTGTGCCACCTCGTGGGCTATAAGGTGACCTAAGCGTTCCATGCAGACAACAAAAAGAAAAGATGAAAGCGAGTCGCCTTGCTATATACCATTTAACGAATTAAAGGCATCAGTCAATAATCCTTGCCACACCACACGCATTGAAACTGTAGTGACACATCTCATTGTGACCCTGAGTAAGGTTTCCGGAATGCCAATATCTAACAATGTGTCTTGAATAAAATCCCAACAGAGGCGATCATACGCTTTTTCCAAATCGACTTTGATCGCTAGATACCCTGTGTGGCCCTGCTTTTTTCTCATCGAATGTATAACTTCTTGGGCAATGATGATATTTTCATTCATATTACGGCCTGATATGAAACTACATTGGTTGACTGCTACGACTTGATCCAAATAGGGTTTCAGCTTATTAACAATAACCTTGGAAATAATTTTGTAAGTCACAGTACAAAGGCTAATGGGGCGGAACTGAGTAATAGTCGTTTGCGAGGGTAATTTTGGAATCAGTACCAGTAAAGTTTGGTTTAGCTCCCGTTCTCATTGTTCAAGTTGGAACACTTGCTAAATAAACTCCACCACTGTTGGACCAACTGTACTCCATTGATGTTGGAAGAATAAGGCTGAGAATCCATCTACTCCAGGAGCTTTATTGGGATGCATTTCAAAAATTGCCTGTTTGATTTCAGTTTCGTGGATTTGGAAATTGAGATCCGAGAGTGCTGCTACTGACAAACCTGGAAACGCTCCTGCTATTGGAAACCTGGATGTCGATCCTGCATTATCATTGTAAAGTTGAGCGAAATAATCCCTAGCTACTGAGGATCAGATATAATCGACCCACTTGAGTCGTTAACATGGGCAATGTGGAGTTTCTTTTATTTAGAAAGGGTAAGGGCATGGTAGTACTTCGTATTCCTATCCCCTTTCGATATCCAATCGCACCGAGCTTTTTGGTGCTAGTAGAATTCTTCCTCACAAAACACCTGTTGTAATTCCCCACTCAACCTATCCTTCAAATCCAATATCGATTCAATCATCGATAAGCTCTACCATGGGCTAGCTTCATCGAGTTTACTTGTGGGTTTTTTTTTCTTACAGAGGAAAGAAAAACCAAACAAACTAAACAAACACTATACTAAGGCATCATTATGCGATACACCACGCGTTGTATATCCTCTTGGACAAACGTCAGAGTTTCGATCGGAGGGTCTGACAAAACATGCATTCCTGAGCTCACTCTCAAGGCTAAGGTAGCCAAGCTATTCGCACTTTGATTCCCTTCCCGATAGATGTGATGGATCTGCACCTCTCCCTTCTTACGCAGTAGCTCCGTGATGTCTTGTACCAATAAAGTACCCTCAATTAGGCCCAAGTTAAAAGAAGATAAGATATTTATTACCTTAAGTGAATCCACTTCGAGGATGACTTTCTGAAACGCTCGATCCTATGCCAATTTGAGGCCATTGCGTGCTCCCCATAGTTCGGTTGTCAAGGTCAAACACGCTCTAATATAAGTCAGAAAGCCACCACACCATTTACCCCAGCAATCCCGAATCAAACCCCCAGCAATCCCTATAGCTAACCCATATGTCACTGCACCATCAGTATTAAGCTTAACCCAACCTGCTGGTGGTGGAGTCCAGCCTACAGGATGATCGACCGATAGTCCTAGGCTCGGGATAACTCAACTTGTCACGGCATGCGCCTAAACGATCCACTGCACATAATCAAGAACAATACGAGTTCCGTTGTCAAGTCAATTAAAATTAGCATCAAAAAGGCTGCGGTTACGTCACTGCAGAGACACCAGCACAAAACACCAAATATTGTTACCCACTCTCCTACCTAGACACGTAGCAACTTAGTGAGATTATACCACAACCAAATCTCCTCATCTTGCAGAAAGAAGTCCGGTGTAATGTCTCTAGTTGGAAAGTTGTTCCAAAACGTTGTCACTCTAGTATTGAACAGAAGATAATGAATTGTACGTGATGATCCAGTAAGGGCTTGCTCACTAGTATCAGGATACATGTGACATCGAACGGTGTTGTTTTGTGGATTGGAATGTTGAATGTAGAATGATTATGCTTTTATTAGATATTGGAATCTTGAATGTAAAATGATTAAGCTTTAATTGTTATTTATTACAACTTTTATTTAAAACAAAATATTATTGTAAAGAGAGTTATGTGATAACTGGGATTTATAATGACATGAATAAAGTCTCCCCTTACACCATTTTTATGACACAAATTTGAATCAAAATTTAGATAAATTCGGATATTGAAACTAAAATTATTTTTTTAAAAAGTGATATTTTATTCAAAAATAATATTGTTTTGCTTGTAACTTTTAAGTTTTAGGTCTAACTGGGCTTGGTTAAATTGAGTCCAAACTTAGCATGCAACTCGATTTATAAAAAATACGAGGCTAGATCCGAAGCCTTGTCAAATTGAACTTAACTCGTTGACTTCTAGTTGAACTTAAGTCTATCTATCATTTAAATCGAATCAAGATAACTCTTAAACTCAAATTTAATTCAAATTTTGATTAATTACAAATTAGTTAAATTATGTTAACAAAGTTATATTGATTTTTGAATTCTAATATTATTTACATGATATTAAATAACAATAAATTGTTATTTTAAATATAAAAAAGAAAAAAGAAAAAGAAAAAGTCAAAGTAAACAAATGCAATATATTCAACCATATTATGGCTACGTTTGGATTCTGCAGTGCAGTGGGGATAAATATTTATCCACCGCAATTTCCAAACGTACTTACATGTTTGGATCTACGAGCGAACAATCGAAGATTGAAAAAAAGTGAGGTGCTACTGCAGAAATCGATAAGTAAAAAGATGGTTGTGGTAGGAAAGTGCTTCTGTGTAGAAATTCTACTTTCCATTAATAAACTTCTGATAATTATTATTTTTCATTATATCCTCAATTAATAGAAAGCAAGTTTAACATATCGTCTTCTTCTTATTATTTATATGATTAATAATATATTTTATGAAATACTTTAATTACTAAATTTAATTTATTTATATTTTCTTATTTTAATTTAATATTTTATTATTTATAAATTTCAATTTATATGACTAATAATATATTTACTAAATTTATTTTATTTATATTTTCATATTTTAATTTAATTTTTATTATTTTAAATTTTAAATTTATATGACTAATAATAGATTTTTTAGCTATTTATACAACAATTAATAGTTATGGGTTTTAGTCATTTTTATCTCTTTTCAACAACCGTAACCGCACTTGTCAAACACCTATTTTCACGTTTCAACAGTTACTAAAACAACAATTCCAAATACATAAGTACTTATTAATAATAAATACTTATTATTTCAACAGATTATTAACTGTCATCGCTCCCCCAAACTAAGTCCATATTAACTTTGCAAATAATCGTGATAAGAATTTTAAGGATATCCAAAGTCCCATTTACCCTAGTTTTGTCTTAGGCAAATAATGCTTTAATATCTAACGGTGATTAAGCGAGGCCTCACGAGAAGGATTCTAGACGACCCGCATCGTAATTCCAGCCTCCAATTCATTTTGTCAAACGTTGTACAAACGCCCGCCGCAGTTAATGTAGCTGACCCGTTTGACTTTATCATCAGCTTGCCCACTGTTAGTCCTCTTTAAGGGGTAGATTCGAAACAGTCTTATCACTTCGTTCAGAATAGTATCAGTTTCCAGCTGTAAAGCTGGAATGAGCAATCTGAAGATTATTAATTTATTATAGACCGCTAATCAGAATTCTTGGAATGTTATCATAACTGAAAGTAACGATTCAATCAAGAAAATTTTAAATTGATTAATTTTAAATTAATTTTATATTAAAATTATCCGTTTAATTTAGTTAGTTTTAATAATTTAATCAATTTTAAAAATTAAAATTAAATAATTATTTATATAAAATTTTTATCTAATTAAATTTTAATTTTTCAATAAATAAAAATTATATCCTTTTTAAAAATTTTAATTTTGTTTAATTTTTATTATACATCACATGTTAGTCTAACATCAATTGAAATTTTAAATTTTAAATCCTAAATCTTAACAATTTAATTAAAATATGATTTTTAAAATATCGAAAAATACAGCCATTTATTTTAACAGTTTAATTAAAATAAGATTTAATAAAAGAAAATTGTTCTCTTAACCTACTCTCTTGTTTAACTTAGAATTAGCTTACTCTTGTCTATAATTTAGATTTTTAATATTAATAAAAATTGTAAATCTTATTTTAAGGTGCACAATGAATAAATTATTACATATACATAATACTTCATAAAATATATTTTTTAAATAAATTAATACACACACACATATATAGAATAAAGAATAAGCTAGCGAAAATTTGCAAGTGTCATACTTAACAATGACAATGGGCCGAGTTGGGCCCGAGTTGAAAGTCTCAGGCCCTTGAGGGTTGATGAGGAGGGAGGCAGTTGGCTCGAGCCTAATGGGATCTGGCCTATTTTTTTATTTTTAAATTAAAAATGAAAAACAATGGTTTTTTTTTTTTTGCAAAATAATGTCATTTTTATTATAGGTATTGGGTGTGGGGCTAGGCCGAGCCTAGGCAGTCAGAGTTGGAGCTTTACTTTCCATTTTTTTGTTGAAATAATTCGTAATTATTAACTTTTAAATATATAATAAATAAATTAAAAATATTATCACAATTAATTTTTATAATTAAAGAATTAGAATTTACATCTGTCAAATTTTAACTTTGTTATTTGAATTAGAAATTGCATCTAGCGAATTTTAATTTTCATATTTTCTATTACATACAATTAAGTATTTGGTGCTACTTTTATTTATTTTTGTTTATTTTTCTTTTAGATAAAAACAAAAACTTGTTTGATTATTAATATCAATGTAGTTATATTTTTATTACTGATAACAATTATATGTTAGATAAAAATTAAATTTTAATATCTTATATAATATTTATTAATAAATTATTTAAAATATTATATTATTTTATTAAAATAAATGATTATTTAAATATTTTAATTATTAAATCTAAAATTTATATATTTTTAAACATATTTTAAATTTAATTATTTTTACTAAAAATATTAAACTAATTTTATTAATTTAATTACAAAATTGAATAAATTATTAAATAAAGTAAAATTATTCCTATCTTTATAAATAATCAATTTTAATTGATTAAATATCATATTAAATTAAATTATTCATATTTTTATTAAAAATGAATATATTAATATATTAAATAATATATTTAGTAGAAAGTAAATTAAATTATAAAAAATATAAGCAAAAAAAATACACTTTTAATGGTTTTCATAAATTTTGAAAACTGTACAAGACCCTTAGAAATGTGACTTGAGCCTAACAAGGCCCTTAGAAATGTGAATCTGCAACTTGGGCCTAACACTACCCAATTTAAGGTCCAAAATAGATATAATATTACTAATTTGTCATCCACCTTCCCGCCAATCCCCTTATACAAATAGCGATTCCCTCTTCATTTCAAACGACGATTCAGATTGTTAGCTTCTCTTCAATTCAAAATTCATTCCTCTACGTATGAGATTTCACAAGGACCGGCACCCAGAAGATGAAATTTAAGGCAAACAGAGCCTGCGATCTCAGTACTATCTCCGTCTTTCCTTCTCAGTCCAGGTTCGTTTTTCATACCAGACGTGATTCTGTTTGTTTTCCGGGAAAGTTCAAGAAATCTAAAGAAAAATGGACAATCCAATGATTCTCGCTCGATCGCTCGATTCACTTGATAGTTGACACAGTCATTTTGTTTTTCTTGGTCTCAACATTCCGTATTTGACATAATGAAACAAATACAGTCGTGCGTACATTTATTTTAAATTTTATTCCACATCTTCTCGAACCAAACAAAGGAAAACTACTTTTTGATTTCTTATTGTTGAGGAATTTGATCTTGTTGAATGATTAAGAACGGAAAAAAATAAAGAGGAAAAGAACACACAAGATTTATAATGGTTCGGCCAATTGATGCCTACGTCCACTGTAGCGTATTTAACTTCCACTATTCAAGCAGGATTACAAGATATCTT
>JAOSBN010000009.1:28568260-28581770 GCA_027563595.1 Erythroxylum suave
TTTCGGCCATCCAACTCTTGGAAGAAGAGACACCACCCGAGTTGCCGAAAGCCCAACCATCTAGGAGAGAGGTGGATTATGTGAGGAAGAAGATACAAGGCATGGTACCTCCTAAGTTTGATGAAGCTAGGAGGCGACCGATGGATTCGATAGGTGAAGACTCCAACTTCGTGAAGAAGGCGAACTTTATGGCATGGAACCCCTCAACCGTCCAAAGACCACATGGAAGCAAGCAAGTTGGCAAGCTTTTGTGGCAAGATGTGATTTGGTGATGAAGCCAAAGCCGAGAAGAGTAACCTTGGAGGAGGATGCTCGAAGATCAAGGGCAAGTTTGGGAGCCATTGCAAGTCCAAGAGTTCCTTTGGTAAATTGCTTTGAGGGGAAGAAGCAAAGCCCACAAGCCATGATTTCGAGAGAATTGGCAAGTCGAGTGAGGACACGTCGATTCGGGCATAAAGGTGGGACGACGAATACCAAAGGCAAGCGACCATTCAGGCCAAGGAGGCAAAGGTTGAGGAAGGAGAATGTGAAACCACACCAAGAGTGTGTATGATCGAAGCAATGAAGACGTTGCCAGGTTGAGTGGGAGAGAATGTCACGCAGTGGAAATTCACCCAACCAGAGAGGCTATATTCCTCATTGGAATCCGGAGTCATTTAAAAGACTCTCCACAATTCTACCATGTTCAGGATAAGGCTAGAGATGAGTAGAAGACTCTAGAACCTTGTAGAGTATTATAGATAATACTTGATTGTGTAGATATTTGTAGAGAATTCTAGATGGCCATTGTGAGCCATTGGCTCAAATTGATCCTAGCCATCCATTGAGGAGGTGGAAGGCTATAAATAGCCAAGAGACCTCATACTTCATTGTATGTAGAGTTCTTTGAGTAATAAGAGCTTTCTCCATATTCTCCAAGTTATCTTGCGTTCCTTTCATCTTTCATACTTCAAATTCGTTTCCGCAAAGTGTTCGATCTAAGTACTCTTAAGAAGTACTTGTGAGAAGGCTGAACTAGCATTCTAGCCAAGGAAGGCATTCCCAAGTCGAGGAGTTTGCTAGTGCCGCACGGTTCGCAAGGTGTTTAAGACCGAGCCCGTGACAGCTTACATGGTCTTCTAGCTAGCTTAGGGGATGATTTCGTATCGGTTGAAGGGGAACATATAGGGGCAGAACAGCAGATGCAGCTTACTAGTAAGGAGGATCAAGAGATGAACCAAGTGTTAGATAAGTTTCCGGAGGTTTTTTTAGAAGTGCAAGGGCTGCCTCCTGAAAGGAATCACTCCTATGCCATTATGTTGCAACCAGGGCAAGGACTTATTAGTGTGAGCCCTACAAATATCCTCATCATCATAAGGATGAGATAGAAAGACAGATGCAACAAATGTTATTGATGGGAATCATCCGCCCAAGCTCTAGCCCCTATTCTAGCCTAGTAATTTTGGTCAAGAAGAAAGATGCTTCTTGGAGAATGTGTGTGGACTATAGGGCACTCAACCGGGTCACCATTCCAGATAAGTATCCTATTCCGGTGGTGGATGAATTGTTAGATGAGTTGAATGGTGTTGGGTTCTTTTCAAAGCGAGACCTTAAATCGGGTTATCATCAGATTCGGGTTAAGGGGGAGGACATTCATAAAATGGCCTTCCGCACACATGACAGACATTACAAGTTCCTCGTAATGCCATTCGGGCTAACCAATGCACCAGCCACTTTTCAGTCCATTATGAATGACATTTTCAGGCCTTTCCTTAGGAGGTTTGTGTTGGTCTTTTTTGATGACATCCTCATTTATAGTGCTGATTGGGACACTCACCTTATACATTTGGCAAATGTCTTGGAGGTCTTACAAGCCAATCAATTTGTAGTTAACAAGCAGAAGTGCAGCTTTGGAAGGAGGACAGTTGCATATTTGGGCCATATGATTTCTGCCCAAGGTGTTGCAGTGGATCCTGTCCAAGTGTCTTGTGTGGTGGGCTGGCCGGTTCCTCATAATGTGAAAGGAGTGCAGGGATTCCTTGGGTTGACAGGTTATTACAGGAAGTTTATTATGAATTATGGGAAGATAGGCAAGCCTCTCACCGAATTGACAAAGAAAGATGGGTTTCACTGGAACTCAGCAGCCTTGAAGTCATTTAACACTTTGAAGAGGGCCCTAACTACTACACCCGTGTTAGCTCTTCCAAACTTTGCCCAGACCTTTGAAGTGGAGTGTGATGCTTCTGGAAAGGGGGTTGGTGCAGTATTAATGCAAAATAGAAGACCGATTGCTTATTTTAGTAAGGCCTTATCTGAGGGTAATCTTTCCAAATCTGCTTATGAGAAAGAATTGATGGCATTGGTTTTGGCTGTCAACCATTGGCGCCATTACTTGTTGGGCAGACCCTTCGTTGTTTACTCGGATCAAAAAAGTCTTCGACACTTGCTACAACAACGAGTTTCCTCTACAGACCAACAATGTTGGATGGCTAAGCTACTTGGGTATCACTTTGATGTAATTTATAAACCTAGACCCGAAAACAAGGCTGTTGATGCCTTGTCACGAATCTGTGAAGAGGCTGAATTGGGAAGCATTATGTCATATCCATTGTGGTCTGATCATCAAATGCTTCAGTAGGAGGTTAGCATGGATCCTATGATCAGTGATATTATTCGAGAATTGAAGCAAAATCCAGCTGCAAGGAAAGGGTTTTTGTGGCACCAAGGCATCCTATTATACAAAGGGAGGTTAGTGATTTCAGCCCAATATGTTCTTATTCCCTTGTTCCTAAAGGAGTTTCACTCTTCACCTATAGGGGGTCATTCAGGTTTCCTTCGCACATATAGAAGGATTGCTCAAAATCTTTATTGGATTGGCATGAAGAAGTCTATTCAAGACTATGTCAAGTCTTGTGATACATGTTAGCGACAAAAATATGCAGCAACTTCCGCGGGGGGTTTGTTGCACCCTTACCGATTCCTAACCAAATTTGGGAAGATCTTTCCATGGATTTCATCACGAGAATTCCAAAATCTAGAGGATATGAAGCAATATTGGTGGTGGTGGATCGATTGTCGAAATACAGCCACTTTATTCTTTTGAAGCATCCGTATAACGACAAGAGTGTAGCTGAAGTATTTGTAAAAGAGGTAGTCCGTCTATATGGAGTCCCTTCATCGATCATAAGTGATCGAGATCCCTTGTTTGTGAGTTATTTTTGGAGGGAATGATTCCGACTTCAAGGTACTATGCTTAATAGGAGTTCATCTTATCATCCGGAGACGGATGGACAAACCGAAGTTCTCAATCGATGATTAGAAACCTATTTGCCGTGCTTTGCTTCCGAACAGCCCAAACATTGGTCTTATTGGGTTGCATGGGCTGAATTATGGTACAACACTTCTTTTCACATCTCCACAGGTTCCACTCCTTTTGAATTGGTTTATGGCAGAAAACCTCCCACACTAGTTCGCTTTTCACAAGGGGAAACCAAAGTAGAGGCTTTAGCAAGAGAATTGGCGGATAGGGATGAGGCTTTACTTTAGTTGAAACATAATCTTCAGCGAGCTCAAGATCAGATGAAGAAATTTGCAGATAGGAAGCGGACTCCCTTATCCTTCACGGTGGGAGAATGGGTTTTTCTAAAGCTCCGTCCCCATAAACAACTTTCGGTGGCCCGGAGAATTAATCAGAAGTTGGCGGCCAGATACTTTGGCCCATTCCAAATTCTGGAAAAGTTGGGGGTTGTTGCTTACAAACTTAAACTTTTACAACATTCTAGGATCCACCCCGTTTTTCATGTGTCCCAATTAAAGAAAGCAGTTGGCAATTACACAGTGGAAGCAAACTTACCAGGGGGTATGGAGGTAGAAGTGAGGAGGTGGTTGAACCAGAATCTGTTCTGGCCAGCAGAGTCATTTCCAAGGATGGACACTCAATTCGGCAGTGGTTGGTACATTGGAGGGGCAAGCCTATGGAGAATACTACTTGGGAAGATGAATGCGTTCTTCAGAGCCAATTTCCTCATTTCAGCCTTGAGGACAAGGCTGATTTTCTAGGAGGGAGCAATGTTAGGGCCAATGCTAATAGTAATACTAAGACTAGGATATGGAGAGTGTATTTACGTAGAAAGAAAGAGGGGGCTGTGAGGAATGAAGAGAATGATGTCAGAGTTAGTTAGAATGAGGCTGAGGTGGCACAGGGGAATAAGGGAATGTACGAGGGGCAGCTAAGGTAGGAAGAGAGAGAATTGTGGCTGTAGACAGAGAGAGAAACTTACTCTTTCCCTAAGGAGCAACTCTTGCTCTGGTATAGGAAGTGATCCTTAGATTCGCTTGTAATAGCAGTGTTTATCACTGATTTACTATCAATAATATACTAATCTCTAGCATATTACGCTAGAGTTTTCTAACATCCAGATAATTGATTAAGGCTCTTTCAGATTATATTTCCAGCTCCATCATGATAGTAGAACTTAAGTTATAAATATGGGACTTGGTTGAAATTTAAAACAAAATCACCTTTTCGTTTGTGTTATCAGAAGAAGTGCAACATAGATTTTCTTACTGTTTCTCCTTAATTCACTTTTGGTGGAAGGAATGCGGCAGAAGTTGTTCACCAATGACAGTTTAGTGCAGCAAATGGTAAAAACATTTTATCATGGTCTTTATTCTGTGGCCAAATTATATCGGAATATCCTGAATTGTAATTAGAATATTAACTTTTATTTTATACCACTATATTCAAGATCTTTATATCTTAATTAGTAACAAGATGTAATTGTATTAACCTAGCATTTAAAATTTAAATAAATATTTAGAACCAGAAGTGGTTGCTCACTCTCCTTTAGCCACCATTGAACCTACCGACCAATCCTCTACAACACCTGACCATTTCAAGACAGTGGTGAGAAGACGCTCCCAACAAAGCAAGAAAAAAATTCCAAATTCACTTATTGATGTCCATCGCTGTATGGAATGTAAGAGAGTAAAACTGCTCAACAAACCAAACAGCTTTTGAGGGATTTTGTCATGAGGGAGAAGCCTCAAATTATTGGACTTTTGGAAACCAAAATAAGGAAGGAAAAGGTTGACAAACTGAAGATACTTGGTCCGTAATGGCAATTTATTTCCAACCATTCTCATCATATTTTGGGCAGAATCATTGTCTATTACAATGGGGATGCCATCTGGATGGACACCGTTCACACAACTGATCAGCTGCTGCACCTTTGAGTCTTTTTTTTTTCAGCAGAACGTGACCACCATTATGTCTTTCATTTATGCTAGTAATCTTGGATTTTAGAGATGTGCTTTATGGAAGGATCTACTGACTCTTGGCCCTGGCATTACATCCTCTTGGTCGATATGGGGTGATTTTAATTCCAAGCTATATAGCTCAGAAGCTCAAGGAAATTGCAAGCTCAAAAATTTCTCTCCAGACCTTAATGAGTGTGTAGGTAACCTTGGAGTGGCTGACCTGAAACAAATGGGCTATACATTCTAATGGACAAACAAACAAAGTTCCTAATGGTTTATCTAGAAAAAACTCGATAGAGCCTTTGTTAATGCTCATTGGTTGACACAGTTTCCTAACAGTTTTGCTAACTTCACTAAGCTACTTTTTGCTGACCATACTCCTATAGTAATCACCAAGCTTTTCCAACTTGCACCATAATGGTCATCCTTCCGATTCAATAATTTTTTGGCCCAAGATCCCAAATTTCTTGAAGTATGTCAAAAGGGTGCTGCAGTGGAGCTACGAAGTACCAAGTAGTATAAGTGTGTCCACAAACTTGAAGGCATTAAATCAAAACTCAAGGCTCTCAACTCTTCTACATATCCAGATACTGCTCTTGCACTCCACACCACCCGACAAGAGTTGATCGACATCCAACAACAATGTGATTCCTCTCCCCAGAATTCGTGTACCAGAGACCAGGAAAAACAAGCCTTACTGAAATATATGAATGCGGTTTATAATCACACCTCTCTTCTCCAATAAAGAGTGTGGGTTTAACTAGTTGAAGGATGGAGATAAATGTTCCAAATTTTTCTTCAACTCTGTTATGAATAGGAGGAATCAAAATCGCATTCATTGTATCACCACAGTAGAGGGACGACAACTCCATGATATCAAAGACATGCAAAATGAAGCTATTCGGTACTACTCAAACTTGCTTGGAACTTTTAGCTTGGCTCAGATCGCTCTTGAAGAGCTATCTAAAACTATCCCTACAAGGCGCTCCTCGGATGAGGTTGCTTCCCTAACCAGAATGGTTGATACTAACGAGATCGAGGAGGTGTTCTTTGCTATGGAGGGCAGTAAAGCACCTGGACTAGATGGTCTAAGTGCCTGCTTCTACCAAAAATCATGGTCGATTATAAGGCCCTTTATCAAGGATGCAGTCCAGGAATTTTACTCTAATGGCCAACTACTTAAAGAGATCAACAAATCGTTTCTTTCTCTGATTCCTAAATGTTCCAATCCTGTGGATTTTAGTTACTTTAGGTCAATTGCATATTCTAATGTCCTCTACAAGATTATTTCGAAGATTCTGGCAATGAGATTGAAGAAAGTTCTTCCCTCCCTCATTAGGGATAAAGTTCCTCCCTCCCTCATTAGGGATACCTAAAGGGCGTTCGTAAGCAATAGACAAATCGGAGATAATATACTCATTGTTCAAGAGCTTTTGAAGGGCTATACTAGACAATATTCCATGCCTAATTGCACAATTAAAGTTGATTTTCGGAAGGCGTTTGATAGTATTAGCTGGAATTTTCTTTGGGCATTATTGGAAGCACATGGTTTCCCGAATATCTTTATTAGCTGGCTAAAGGAGTGCATCTTTACAGTAAGCTTCTCAGTGATTATTAATGGAAGCCCCTCGGCTTACTTCCAAGTGGCTAAAGGCTTACGACAGGGAGACCCCTTGTCACCTTACTTGTTCATTATGTGTATGAAAGTGTTGAGTTCTCTCATTATAAAGGAAGTAGCAGCCAATACCAACTTCAACTATCATTCCTGCACCAAGAAGGTAAACTTGACGCATCTCTCATTTGTCGACGACCTTCTCATTTTTCATGGAGCAAAGCTCAACTCCATCTACACACTCATGCGTGCTCTGAGGAGGTTTTCTACTCTTTCAGGGTTAGAGATCAATCTTAAAAAAAGTATGTTTATTCTCTCACGTGGTGCTATTCACATGGAAGGGGCTATATCTCAGGCCACTGGAATGGCCATGCAGCCCCCCTGCACTATTTGGGGTTACTCATCTCAACTAAGAGGTTATGCTATTCAGAATGCCTTCCCCTCATCGAAAAAATACAGAAACGATTGCATTATTCGATCAATAGATTTCTCTCTTATGCAGGAAAGTTACAACTTATTAAGACAATTCTCAACTCCCTCCACATATATTAGAGCTTTCATGTTTTTCTATCTAAAAGTGTCATTAAAATGGTGGAGAGATTGTTCAAAAACTTCATGTGGAACCAAACCAATGGAACGAAAGGAATTGCAAAGGTTAAATGGACTGACATTTGTGCTCCTAAAATAGAAAGGGGTTTAGGTATGACCCCCCTGAAGCTCATAAACCATGCACTCATTCTAAAGAGGTTATGGTGGATCCTCCAAGACAAGCAATCCATTTGGCTTTGTTGGCTTCACTCTTACTTCCTCAAAGGAAGGAGTATATGGGAACTTAAGAGTATGCCCCTCTCACTCCCACTTCCTAAACCAACTGATACTCCTCAAAAACTCAGTCCAAACAGATATCTCCTGCAACATTGGTGATGGGGCTCTGACCTCATTTTGGTTTGACAATTGGACAGGTGATGAATCCATTTAATAGAACCAAATATATAACTCCAACCTCCTATATTTCCCCCTTAACACGAGGATGAACTTTTTTATCAGGGACACAACCTTCATACTATCCTTCCAACTGGCCTAATACATTCCTATGGAAAAATAGGTCTATTAACCAGTTGACAAGCAAATGCTTAACGGAATCTTTGCGTGTGAGGCTGCCTCGAGTGGATTGGAGTAGCATTGTTTGGCATCAGCGCCTTTCTCCCAAAGTGTACTTCTTTGGCTAACCATGAAGAATAGGCTCAGCATAGCTGATTGTCTTTCCTACGTAGATATGCCCCGAACTTGTCCTCTTTGTTCATTGCATGCCGAATCATGTAATCACCTTTTTTTTCTTATGCCCCACATCTATTCCGACTGCTACGTAGGAGATCTTAACCATTGCCTTGGGTTTGACAATTCGAACAATCTGGAAAGAATGCAACATGAGACGATTTCAGGCCATCTGCAAAACTTAGGAACAACTCACTGTGGAAGTCATTAGAGGTGTCAAGGAGATACTCTTATTGTAGAATCAATTCCTTCCTAATTAAAAGCCTTCATTTAGAAGCCTATCACTACTAACTGTTATCAGTAATCGATGTGGATATCTTTTTAATTGATCTTGATGTGTGAAAGGGTTTGCCCTTAGACATCCTATACTTTGTAATCTTTTTTATTAATTCAATTTTTTTCTTTTCAAAAAAAGATTTGCTTGCTCAGATGTCAAATGGAAGTGAGTTGGAAATTAACATGACTGAGGTATTGTCCATCAGCAACAGGGACAAGAGGAAATGAAGAATAGTCTTGACGAGAGTTTGAAATTTACGCATGAAAAACTGACCAAGGATCTAGACTATGATAAGCTAGAGCATATTTCCTTTGTTAACGCAATATTATCTTAAATTGTGGTGACGATTGTAATTAGCTTAGATTTAGTGATATGATTTAATTGTAATTATCTTAGATTTTGCCTAATTTGTTGCTAGATTTCCTTATTAGTACTTAGTATAAGTACCTCACTCGTGTACATTTTACACGCCACCTCTATATACAATACACTTCTCTCTCCATCTTATCTACATTCTCAATTCTTTTCCTAGCTTTTGTAACATGGTATCAAGAAGAGCTTAGGTTAAAATTTTTTTTTCTAGTCTCTAATCCTTCCAAAATGTTTTCCAAATGTTGATTTTTGGGCATCACCGCCCCTGGCTATGTCAGCATCTAGCCAGTTTTCACTTGAGCAGACACATCAACTTTAACATGCCACATCAACAATTAGCTTCCATGTTAGCATTGACTGTTGATTTTGACTGCCATGCCATCTTTAACCGTTGACTTTGCCGGTGTTTTGCCTTGTGTTCCGTTGACCGTTGGTCGTGGAGTTTTTCTATAAGCCCCTCTCCTGCCTAATTTTGACCTCTTAAATATGATTTTGCTTTCTATTTAGCCTACTTTTGCCTTGAAAATGGAGAAATTGGATATTTCTTGACCAATCTCAACAATTTTGGAAGATAACAACTATAATTTATGGGTCCACAGTATGAAACACTTCCTAGCTGGACTTAAACTCTGGGATATTGTTACTAGTAACATCATTCAACCTAAACAGAGTCCCAAAAAAAAGTTATGCCAAATTTGTTGAATGTCTTGAAGATTGGGATGTCAAAAACCATCAAATTATCAGTTAGTTTTACAACACCTCCATTTCTGCCATTTATGTCAAGTTTGAAACTCTTGATACAACAAAAGAGGTTTAGGATTTCTTAGCAACTCGTTTTACAACTTCTGGTCATGCTCATTATTATCACTTGTGGAATACTTTTCATTCCTTGAATCAAGCTCTTACCCAGTCAAATAATGCCTTCCTAGGCCAAATTCAACCCATTTGGAATTAGATTGCTCAAGCTAAGTTCAATGCAGAACATCTTCAGTTGATTTAGGTTCTTATGGCTTTTAGTCCTGCATATGATTTTATTTGTTCCTCCTTACTGCATCGCACTCTATTGCCTAGTCTAAATGAAGCAATCAAAGAAATCATCTTTAAGGAGACACGTGTTGACCTAGACAAATCCTCCCAATCTGATGTTGCTTTTACTGTTGCTTGCCCCTCGTCTCAAAAGTCAGGTCCTCCTTTTTTGTAAAAATTGTCGACAGTTCGAACATCATTTTTCTACCTGTCCTAAGATTAAATCTCGTTACTATTATAAGATTGGACACATTCTGAGCAATTGTCCTGTGCGACCACCAAAACCTAAGAAAGGTTATTATAATATTAAAGGCATTGTCTCTTAGCCTGGTACTTCATCTGTAGCTGTTGTTACTTCTGAGGGTCCTGTCAGTTTTACCATGAGTGATATTTAATCCTTACTTAAACAAGTTATCTCTATCAATTCATCTCCCGTTGCACTCTCTATCACTCCAAGTACTTCTTGATTGTTTGATTTTGCTTGTCATAATCATATGACCTCTAATTCTTCTGTCTTTTCTTCTAAAACACCTGTTTCGTCTCTTCTTCCTATTCATGCCGCCAATGATACTATAATACATATTTCCCATATTGGTCATGCATCTAATTCTAATCTTAGTCTCCCTGACACTTATTGTATACCTACCTTGGCCTTCAAACTTATTTCTATTGGACAATTATGTGACCTTGGGTTCCATGTTATTATCTCTCTTTCTAGTTGTAAGGCATAAGATCTATAGACGGGGTAGACTCTTGGGATAGGGAAGAAGTTTGGAAGATTGTTTGAACTCATCTCTTTTTAAATTCCTAAACTAGTCTCAGTTGTGACCATCTCCAACTCCTCTCTTTATAGTGGCATCTTTACTTAGGGCATGTTTCTGCCAGCAAACTTCGTCCTTTAGTTTCTCATTTATTGCTATGTTCAACTAACAATGAGTCTTTTCAGTGTCTTCAGTGTCAAAGAGCTAAACAAACTGATATTTCATTTAATAATGATACATTTGTTTCACATTCTCCTTTTGATCTTATTCATACTGATATTTGGAGACTTTTACCTATTTTATCTATAAGTGGTTGCCAATATTATGTGATCTTTATTGATGATTTTTCTTGATATACCTAGATTTATTTTTTGAAATATAAATCTAAACTACCAAAAATATACATCAAGTTTGCCACCATAGTCAAAACCCAATTTTCTCATACCAACGTTAGAATAGATAATGCAATGGAATATAAAGAATCTTTTGTACTCCTTCCTTTCCTGGACCAACAAGGTACCATAGTTCAACGTTCTCATCCTATTGCATCTTAACAAAATGGTAAAGTTGAACGAAAACATCACCACATCCTTGATTATGTCCGTACCTTTCTTCTATCTGCCTTCTTTCCTGAAAAACTCTAGGGGGAAGCTGCTTTAACTGTTGTGTATACTATCAATCACACTCCGACCTCCATAAGTGATAATCTTTCCCCTTATGAACAACTTTTCGGTAAGCCTCCTGACTACCATCTTCTTAAGCCTTTTGACTATGTTAGTTTTGGTCTTCTCCAACCTTATAAGCATAATAAACTAGAACCTCGTGCTTGTGTATGTTACTTTCTTGGATATGGGATGGAACATAAAGGTTATCGTTGTTAGGATCTGATTAAAAAATCTAATAGAATTCGTATTTCACAATATGTTACCTTTTAAGGAGACACCTCATTTTCCACCTTGTCCATATTTCATTCATCTCATATCAGTCCTTCTAAATTCTTTACTGACAGCTCCGTAGCACTATTTCCAAGCTATGAAACAAATTTATCTCCTGCATCTGACCACACTCTACCTTCTAGTCCTGCACCTGTGGAGTCTGCTTTGCCTGTTGAAACTGTACCAACTTTTGCTATTCTGCTTCAACAATCTTTCCGGGTAAGAAAGACCCCTTCTCATCTACAAGATTATCATCGTTTTTCTGCTATTGTCAATTTGCATAAACCTATCTCTTATCAAGAAGCTAATTCTAACCCTCATTGGTAACAAGCTATGAATGAAGAACTTCAGGCTTTTGAGAAAACTCATACTTGGGACTTAGTTGATCTTCTTTCTGGCAAAACTGCAAATGGATGTAAATAGGTTTATAAACCTATTCAGATAGATCTATTGAGTGCTATAAGACTCACCTAGTAGATAAAGGCTACGCTTAAAAGAATGGGATATATTATGAAGAAACCTTTGCCCCAATTGCCTGTAGCACTTCTGTACACAGTCTTTTAGATATTGCCACTATCAAAGGATGGAAACTTCTTCAATTGGATTTGAAAAATGCCTTTCTTAATGGGGACTTGCAAGAAGAAGTTTATAAGTTTCCTCCACCTGGTTACTCTCGTCTGCACATTAGGTCTGTAAGCTACAGAAAGCCTTGTATGGGCTAAAATAAGCACCATAACCTTGGTTTGCAAAGTTCAGTTCCAACATTATCCAATTTGGCTTCATTCCATTCCTCACGATTTTTCTTTATTCATTTATCACACTGATCAAGGAATTGTTATTCTTCTTCTAAATATAGATGATATCACTAAAAGAAAATTAGTAATTAGCGATAGAAAATTACCAACGGAAATGAAACCGTAGCAAATTACCAACAAAAATTCATGTTCCGTTAGGAAATTTTTCATTTTGCAACTGAAAAAATATTCATCGGTAAATATAGAGGGAATTTTTCTCGACAAATTTTTCTACAGAATTTAGCGATGGATGGAAGTTCCCATCGATAAAGAAGATGAGAATGCTTGGCAAAATAAATAAGTTTTGGGTTTACCGACGAAGTACATGTCTGACGGTAAATTTTAGAGAACATGAAGTCGTTTGTTTCGACTTCAACATTTTTAATTAAAAAAATGACATCATTTGGTTTAAGGAAGGGGGCTGTGGTAGTTTTAGGTTAAACAAAAATGACATCATTTGGTTTTATTCTTCTCTTTTCTGCCTCTGTCGTCCTCACCGTTAGTCCGCAAGTCCTGGCCGTCTCACTGTGCGTCCTCATCGTGCCACTGTGCGTCCTCATCATGCCAGCGTCCTCGGTATCCCAGCGTCCTCGTCTTTGTCGCTACCAAAGCCCCCTTCCTCCGTCTCTCGTGCCACAGCGTGTCCTCGCCATTATCGTCGCATTTGCTTCAGGTACTATTGAGTCTTGAGCTTGCGTCTATTATTGGAAATTTCCACACGAACCTTGTAAATAGTTATCAGAAGTAGCTATTAATGTAGGGAGTAGACTGTGAAACTAAGTTAGCGTGCTTTTCATTTTATAAAATTAGATGCACCATTGATTGTCAAAAAGTTCCTTATGACTATGCACATAATTAAAATGTCTGTGTATGCCATCATAGGTATCAAATCCGAAGGTAATCTTAAAAATATTGTAATCCTCTTCTTTCGGATGATGCCTTTGGGATGATGTGTTTCGGATGATGCTATTTTCTCCTAATCCTCTTAATTGTATTAGTGGTTACACGATTTCTAAATTCTTAGCCATAACCTTTGAGTACAATTACACCTAAAGAAGAGATTATATATTTACTCATGCTTTATATTATTTAGCTTGTATATTGAATTTGTGCTTTAAAAACCTCTGATTCTATTTAAAGTGCTTAGCCTATTTAAGATGGAAAGCTATAAGATAAAGGATATCTTAGGGGATTTTTTTTAAAATTTAACATAATTCATT
>JAOSBN010000009.1:28595363-28628631 GCA_027563595.1 Erythroxylum suave
TAATTAATATTAACTGTTATAAAATTGATATAAAGATTGAATAAAATTTAATAATTTCAAATAAAATTAAAGTAATAACTTTTTTTGTGTATCGTATAAGATAAAGTTTAATTAAAGGAGGCTATTAACGTTTTTATTTTGGTTTATAAAAATAAATTAGTATATAAAAATTAGTCGATTAATTAATAAATTAATTTATTTTCAATAATAAAAAGTTATTTAGGTTAATTGAACCGAAAAATTAGTTGGTTTAACTTTTTATGATTAAATTAGTATTTTAAAGTTTTATTTTGAAAATTATATTAACAAGAATAATATACTTTAATGGGTTTAAGATTTTTGTGATTAAATAAGTATTTTTTAAAATTTTATATGTTAAAATTTTAAAAATTATATTAGCAAAAATAAAAATACACTTAATTTTTTATATATCAATTTTTATATTCGTATATATATCAGAATCATAAAACTTTCAAGTTTAAATAAGTAACAAAAAATTTTGATTATTTTATTCTACACGCGTATACGTCTGACGTACGCTTCCTTGT
The DNA here is from genome assembly GCA_027563595.1 of Erythroxylum suave. Lineage (NCBI taxonomy): Eukaryota > Viridiplantae > Streptophyta > Magnoliopsida > Malpighiales > Erythroxylaceae > Erythroxylum > Erythroxylum suave. The sequence continues at coordinate 28,595,912 of JAOSBN010000009.1, forward strand.
CTCTCTCTCACTCTATTGAAAGTGATAAAAAGTGTAGAGAACCACTTTCTGTGTTTTGATCTGTTATGAAGTGGGCTGAGAGAGAAAGACCTGAAAAGGGTTTTGTTTCTAGAGCGAGAGAGAGATAGAGTGTGGGTTAGGCATAGGAACAGTTTGATTGATGATGGTTGAACGTGGAATGGCAGAAAGTGAAATAGAGGCGAAATGGGACAGAGCCTTCCTTGAACATAAAGCTCTCTTTTTCAATTTGTGGATGGACCCATCAATGCAAATCCCAAAACCCAACTATCACGTATTGTTCTTCTCCTTTAGCTGATGCCATTGTCTATCTGCCAACAAATCGTTGTAAAGCTTGCAACTTTCACCTCAACACTCGTCATCCTTTCTCTTCCTCCAATTTTTCTCGGTATTTTATACCTTGCCCCTATCAGAAAACAAGTGATCCTTTAAAAGGAAAAATTGGGTCGGCGCCTGATAGATTGGCATTTTGGTGCTTTCTTCTGACTCTCCGTTTCTTTCTTTCTTTCTGGTTGTCAAAAGATGTCCACTAACGGAAAAGTCCTGTTTTTCGCCCTCCATGCTTAGAATTTAGAAAGAGAAAATTTCATCCCTTTTTTTTTCTGCAAGCAAAGTTTGTGTCAGAAAGGTCTTTCTTTTTTGGTTTGAATCTACTGGGTCCTCTGACTCGTCTCTCCCTACCTATCTTCCTGGTGGCAGGCTTGGCATTTCCCTAGAAATCTGCTGGTCTTTTTGGATGCTGTGCTTTCGATATTTGGAGAAAAATATTGATTTTGGGTGAAGTTTTTACTCGTGTGTCTGAATCAAGTTTCTAACTTCGTGCTTCAACGAACTTTGTGTGAGATATTGATATAGAACTTCCCATTAACGGTGTGAAGAAGAAAATTTTCCTTCTAGATTAAATAATTACGTACTTTCGGTTCATTTGTTCCGATATAAGTTTTTGTTTTATGCTGAATTCCTACCAAGTTTCTGATATACGCCTTTCCATGAAGTTTGTTGTTTTGAGGATTGAGAGTTGAAAGCGAGTCTTTCAGTTGTGAGACATAAATGTCACCGTTCTTGCCGTTTAAGGGTTTCTGGTGAGGAATTTCTGCCGTTAACTAAGGCTTCTGGGCGGAAAAAGGACAGTTTGATGGCTTGCCAACTAAAAGAAGCTTAATTTAGGCACCTTGAGCCATACGAAGGTGACAGCTTGAGTTGTTTTGAACAGAATATTTTGTCTTTGTTTCAACAGTTTGTGCACTGCCGTTTCTTGGGATCCTAGACTTTGTCTAATACGAAGTATTTAAACTATGCGTGGCACTTATTTTATCCTCACGCATGTCTTGTTGTTCCTTAAGTTCTGGAGGCACATTATAGTGCCTCATTAAACTGATCTTCCATTTGGATGATTGTTTTTGGTTATGCATGAGTTGGTAAAGAATTGTCATCTTGTGAAATCGTTCCTGGACCGGGGTTTCTGCAATCGGGATAATCGGGGACTTAAAATCTGGGTTTTGATCAGGATCAGTTGATCTTGTCTCAGTGCTTCTGTGCATTCGTAGGATTTCAGAAATTGTTCATTTTGAGTGGTGATTCCGTACGTCTCACCCTGTGTTTTTGTTTGAGAAATGAGTGAGATCAATCTGAATGCTGAAGTGAGAATCTTCTGATGACGTCTCTCGTTTTCTGAACTCTTTTTCCTTTTCTTTTGTCCTGATTTTCGTTGCTGACTGTTTACTGGTTCATCTCTTTGGATGCTGATGAGCATAGGGATATATGCTCAGAGATCACATGTACCTATGTTCGTATATTCATATGCTACTGTTCTTTCAAGTTTGTTCGTCTATAACATTTACAGTTCAGAATTGGTTTAATCCTTTTTCTGATACAACTTTCGTTTTTCCACCCGTTTTTTCATTTTTTTACCGAGCAGTTGGGAAGAAAAAGTGGATAAGAAAACTTTAACACCAAAGGACTTTCAGTTTAAAATGGCAAAAAAGTCCCACAAGCCGACCGTCCGCTATGGAAGAGACCACTCAAGCTGTATGTGGGGATTCATTAACATGTTTGACTTCCGCCATAATCGATCAACCCAAAAGCTCCTCACAGATAAGAGGCCTGGACACAGACATGCTGTTGGTAAGGACTTAGAAAACCTTTGAAGAAAAAGATTATTCTATTGACATAAGAATCTATTTGGCATGGAACACAGTTTCTTTGCTAATGTAGAAACTGTATCAACTCAATTGACTAATTGAAATTGAGAAGTATTTGATGAAGTTAAATCAACTAAGGAATGGTTTTGGTACATGCAAAGAACTCAATCTGTTTGTACCTTTTCACACGATATTCTTTTCTTGAGAAACTTTTTAATACAACATTGTCCACTTCTAAAATTTGTGTTTCGGTGGCTCTAAGTTCACAAAGTTTGAGAAGCTTAACATCTTTGGTGATCATCTTTTTTATTGCAGGTGTTGAAAGTTGTAAGAATAAAAATGAAACAATGACCGATCCGAAGACAAGTTGTCCTGGAACCCCTGTAAGTGCTGTCAACTTATACCCTCAAAACTTCATTGCTGTAGGTTATCTGTAATAAAATTTTTCAGGAGGAAGGAGCTTGTTTACTTAATTGCGTCTACCCAGTTTTTTTCTTGGGGAAGGGACTAGAGTTGGCCAGTTGAACTATTTGTGTGTTGATATTTATTAATGAATCAATATATCAGGATGTTGAAGAGACGATAACAGCAGCAGCTGATGCTGCTAAGCCAAGTGTCAAGACCCTTATTGAAGAAGAGATGTTCAGCGAGCAAGATACGAAGAAAGGGATAAGCAATGATCAAGTAGAACCAAAGCAGTGTAATATTGAACAGGAAGGCCACAAGAGAATGAACCGAAAACGAAGAACCAGAAGCCAGACAAAAAGTTGTGACGTAGAAATAGAAACTGTGGATGTTGATGGAAAAACACTACTTGAGCAGCCTTGCTTGCAGAATTTGGTGAACCCATCTGAAGATGGTCTTCATATAGATGAAATAATGGAAGAATTTTGCAATCAGATCCATGAAAAAAGTGGGAGTTATGTAAAACATGGCCATTGTGGTAAAGTTCACCGTCGACTAAACCAGAAAAATCCTGATTTTGAAGAAAAATTGATTGAGGCAATCAAGCATCTTGTAAATCAGAAGCTCAGTAATGAGAAACATGCCACTGAAGAGGAAGACATAAACCCATCTAAAGAGCTGAGGGATGTGCTTCAAATTCTAAGTTCTGATGAAATGTTTCTGAAACTCTTACAAGGACCTAAATCAGTGATACTGAAATATGTTCAGAACTTGTGTGATGCTCAGGAAGAGAAAGACAAAGGCCCTCAGGGACGAAAAGATGAAAACTCTGAGTTACTTGTAGGTTATAAATTATCAGAAAATGAGCCTTATGGCTCAGGGAAGCCTGACGGAATTGTCCATGGTAAGCAGCATAAATTTTTCAGGAGAAGGACTAAATCTCTGGAGAACATCCCTTCGAAAGGAAATAATTCTTTGCGAACTCCAAATACCATTGTGATTTTGAAGCCTGGACCTCCGGGGTTGCAAAATTCTGAAGCTGAAAGCGATGCGTCTTCATTGCCAAAATCTCATCTTACCTTTAGAAACAAGGAAGCTAATGAGAGAGGTGGCTCATACTTTTCTCTTACTGAAATCAAAAGAAAATTGAAGAATGCCATGGGAAAAGAAAGGCTACAGACCTCGTCTGCTGATACTTCAAAGCATATTAATGACTCTTCGGCTATCAGAAATTGCGAGAGAGGGGCTAAGGACATTGTTGGAATTAATTCTACAAGCAAAGACCACTTCTTTGTTGAAAAAATTTCCAGAACTCCCACTGCTCCCAGAAAAGCGAAGAAGACTGCCAAGCTGAAAGAATGTGTAACAAGTACAGTGCATGATGCTCCTAACAATAAGCAAAGGGCATCTAGCATCTATCTCGAGGCCAAGAAACATCTTTCTGAATTGCTCAGCAATGGGGCTGGCAATGCAGAATTTTCAAGCAGGCAGGCATCGAGAACCCTTGGGAAGATTCTCTCTCTCCCTGATCACAGTACTAATACCATGTCAAGTCCTGGAAGGGATTTTAGGCAAAACAATGGAATGGTACAGACCGAATTATCTTCTGGTGACCAACTTCGGGGACAAGAAAACAATTCTAGCCGTTCAGGTCTAGTAATCCCAAGCTCCGAGATCCATTCTTCTGTTTCTGACATTACTATTAGCAAAGTAGAACCTCCAACTGATGCTAATCCAAGGGCTTCAAATGAAATTCTTGAAATCGACATCAAAAGCACCATTTGTTCTGGGGGAAATCAGATTATTTCAGAAGGTTTTTTTCTATACCGTGAGAAATGATGTTTGATAACTCTTTTGCTTGTTTTTTCGGTTCAAATCTTTTACACTTCATAAATTTTTGCAGATCATGTTGTAGAAGTGGCTGATGTTGTGTCCCAGAAAGAGAACAATATTATGGATGCTCCTGAAAAAGATAGCTCCTTTTCCTCTGTAGACGATGAAACTGGTGACCTATCCGAAGTCAGCAAAGAAACAGAATGGCATGAAAGCATGCAACATGTGGTACCCATTCATCAGTTTTATGTCTGTTAGTTCTTTTGTTTTCATTTTTCTGCATTCTGAAGTAGTTGTTGTCCTTATCCCAGGATTCTTGTGAAGAAAATCAATTTCCATTTCCTCCATTATTATCTCCTGCTTCCACTCCAGTAACCAAACAAGTTTGGGATCTAAAACATGCTGCTGAAGTATCTGATCGGCCAAGTCCTGTATCTGTTCTGGAGCCCATCTTCTTTGAGGAGGACATCAGCCCAGCAAGTGTCAGGTCCCAAGCAGGTACGATTTCATACAAAAAAATCAACGAGCTCCAGTTATCTAGGTTTCACATCACCTGGCTTAGTCTCTGACATCAGTTCATTCACATATTCTCCAGTTGAGCTTCACATGCAGCCCCAGAGAATCCAATTTGAAGAGGATGAATCATTAGCTACAGATCAAGGCATGTCTCTGAAAACTTGTGTAGAAGACGAAGAATCAATATTCAACTATCTAAGTGAAGTGCTGCAAGTCTCTGGAATAAAGTGGGATGAATTCTATATAAGGTCACATACTTCAGATCGTTTTCTAGACCCATCAATATTTACTGAGGTACAGTGCTTCCCGAACCAACTTTGCCTCGACAAAAAGCTTCTCTTCGACTGCATTAATGAGGTTCTTGTTGAGGTATACGGGCGTTATCTTGGTTGCTTCCCCGGCTTATTGCTTGTAAAGCCAACAATTCGACCTGTCCCAGACATGAAAAATGCCATTGGCGAGATCTTTGAAGGAGTCAATTGGCATCTCCGTCCATTTCCCCCACATCATACTTTGGATCAAATTGTCAATAAAGACATGGCCAAAATTGGAAGCTGGATGGACCTTCAATTTGATACTGAAGCCATTGTTGTCGAGATTGTCGAAGCCATTTTTGAAGATCTGACAGAAGAAATTCTATGCAGCTGCAGTAACCAAAGCTGGGAAAGTGTTGGTTCTGTCATTCCAGCAGAGTTGATGGAAAATGAAAGCACTTCAAACCTGTAAATGTCCGTAGTGAAAGAAAAATTATTGCTAATTGGTCCCTACAAGCGACTAACCGACATCTTTTTCCTTGTATGGGAATGAAAGCAAATCATGCCAGGGCTGCACACTGTCTGTGAGAGTGAATCATTAGCTATAAGCAGCAACGAACAGGATGTAACTCTTCTCGTCCTCTAATACTGCCCCGACACCAACTTTACCCAGTAGTTTTCTAACTTTGGCACAAAAATTCCTGCACATATGTTACAACCTGTTTTTCATAGCATTGGAGCCAAGACTAGAAACCAAGCATCAAGTGAATGATTCAGAATTAGTGGGCAGAAGCCAGAAACCTGTTCGGTGACGAAAGTAGCTGTCTTGTAGAGTTAGAGCTTGGTGTGCTTGATCTTGTTTCAGTTGGAGCTGGTGTGCCTGTGTGAGTATTTGTTCTTCTTCAATTCATTTCATTCATTAACAACTCTTGGAATTTGTGTCTGTTTTCTCAATTCTGACTGACTTGTGGTCACATTGTGACTAATTTGATGTTCCAAAATAACTCTTAGTGCGTGAAACAATAATGTTGATATGCAACAGAATTTTAACGCCTGCAAGTTATCCTTATCGTTGCAACTTCCCCATCATTTGAGGACTGTTTCAAGTTAACAGGGGCTTTAAGGTAATTTGGCAAAACGACGTCATCTCTGTTCAATCAGCAGGGGAGTGGAGGAACGTAGGGATCCATTGGGCTCATTGATCTAGGGTTCTACAAGGCCACATGAAGAAACGTTCGTTTGTGAATTTTGGGTTTGGAAATGCCCGACTTGAACCTAACCGACCCGATATTAATCCATTTTTTAAACAAAACTCGATTAAATTCGGAAATTTTTAGTACTCAGTCAAATTTAAATTCAATTTTACGGCTTTTAAGGTTTGATTGAATTCAAAATTTTTAAAGAAATGAAGACAAAAATTTTAAATTATTTTAGTGTAAAAAATAATACTAAAATTTATCAATTAGAAAAGCTTATTCAATTAGATTAATTTTCTTTTAGTGTCTCTATCAAACTAAATTGTACATTTACCATAACTTTTACTATAAAGTTTTAAAATTTTCATGACATTCTTATTATAAAATATATTGAATATACAAATATATCTTTGCCAAAGCCACAGTCTAATGATAAATATTTGTGTATTTGTTACTTTAATTTGTATACATTAATTAATAATTATGATTATGATTGTAAAACTATATGATTGTAAAACTAAATAAATTTTCAACATAAGAAAAACCAAAACGGAATATAATAGATGAATTTCTTCCTTTTCTTTCATCAATGACATTTTAACATTTATTATTAAAAGCCAAATACTTTATTAACTAATCTCCTATTTAAAACTAATACATCAAATAAATTGTAAGAGTCTGATTTTATTGCTTGTTTTTAGTAAGATTGTGAAATAATAAATAATAAATAATAAATCCATTTTAGCATAGTTTTATAAATGTTTGTGTTTATTAGGGATTGTAAAACGGTTGAACCGGGCCTAAGTTAATGGGTCAAGCCCTGGTTGAATGAGTTTCAACTGGATTTTCTAGGCTTGATTGAGCCTAGGGCTTTGAGGGCTCGGCCTGGCCTAGGATTAGACACTTCGAAGCAAAATGATGTCATTTTGCTAAAAACAATATCGTTTTGCACTTTTAATTTTAAAAAAAGTTGGGCCGAGTCAGGTTGGGCTTATAGTCTTGCTTCGGCTTGGCTCAACCTATTGTCATCTCTATGTATATTCTATTATGAATACTTTTTTACTGTAGTTTTATTGTAAATTACGTAAAAAAAATAGAAGGTGAATATTTATGATAAAATTGATCTTTTAGTACCAGAATTTGATTTTTATTTCTTTTTCTAACACATTTGAGAGAAAATAATTTCATTTTAGTGTAGTCTTATAAATGTTAGTGTTTATTTTATTACAAACATTTTTAGTTATTCCAATTTTACTACAAAATATGTAAAAATATTAAAAAATAGAAGGTGAATATCTATGGGAAGTTGATAGTTTAACTCTAAGTTCGGGCACAAAATAATAGTTAAAATATGAATTAATTAAATTTAAATTAAGATTAAAATTAAAAAATTTAATATATCTCAATTTTGACTTAAAGTTTAAAAAATGCAAAATTAAAAATTCTTAAGTTTGATCAAAATTTGAATTCAATTTAATCAAAATTTAAAACTAATTTGATCTAATTTAAGATTCGATCTGACCTCATTCATTACAAACGTGCATCACATTATTTTAATCGCTTTTCAAATTCGATTTGATTTGATTCAATTTAGCATGATTTCAATCGGAACAAATGCTCATTAGCATCATCATAATGACAATGATGATGATATTAAGATGACGAAAATAATGATGATAAGCAGCCCAAACTCTCGAGCTTAGATTACCTGTTTTTATTATTCTGTTACTCTCATGTTTTATGAGCATCTATCCATCCCATGAAACAAGATAGGACAGGGTAACGGAATAGATGATTTGTTCCCTAAAGCTTAGCCAAGACAATTAGAAGGCCAGAAGACGCTTGACATTTTCTCTTCTACGCATCTTTTCTACACAGAAAAAAGAAAAAGGAAAAGAAAAAAATTAAAAATTAAAAGATCTCTCATCAAGGTTCTGTAGTACGTAACGAGACCTTAGTTACGTATTCCAAATCGAACATGAAAGGGCAATAAACGAAGAAATGTGAAAAATACCTAATTCCAGTTCCATAATTTTAGATGAGCTTTTCGAAACCGAAACGAGTGCGAATTCACCACCGTCTTCACGAGAACTGCTCATCGGAACGCGATCAACATTTCTACATTTTTTTAAAACGTAAGTTCTCTTAACGGGTCAGAAAATCCTTATGCTTACGAATAATATGAGCAACTGTAGGAGACCTTAACCTTTATATATAACATCCATATTGGATTTCCCCATCATAGGTTTGATATGAGTCCAGTCTACACTAATCGAGATCTATTTTCTATTTGAACTTTGACCCATTGATTTAGATCATTTATTGAGTCACTTTATTATCTTTATCCGTATCAAATTACCTAATTTAACCGATAAGTTATTGGAAAACTAAAAAATGCAATTAAATGTTGTCCAACTTTATGAGAAAAGTCAAAATTATCCAACATTCTCTCCCTTGGACAATGCTTAACTGTGGTATTGACTTAGGTTTAAAACAGTTTAAAAAACTCGGTTAAGTCATGCTATTATATTAGTCGACTAAGTTTAAAAATAAAATATTTAATCCAAAGATAACGAGAGTCCATCATTTAATCCTGCAAGGCTTTCGATACTGAAAAGTATCAAATGCATTTGTCATGTGCGATAAAGATCCAATATAATCATGTATATCTAATACCTCACTAATATGAATGGGAAATGGAGTATGGAAAACTAAGATGATAAATGTATGATCTAAATTATATCATCTTCGTTTGTAGGTCTCAATTTCTCCAAGCTTTATGCTAAACTACAGTAGAGAAATCTAATTTTCTCTCACCGCAAGCTAACAGCATCAGAAAAACTTGTTTTCTCTCACCAAATGCTAAATTGCATAAGAGAAAACTTGTATGTTCTCCAAACAAATGCCAAATTATATTAGAGAATCTTTATGAGATTAAAACTTATATCTCCATATGTTATGTCAAACTTTATGGTTATCAATATAAAATTGTATGCGTCTAAATGACTTAGGCTCAACGCCAATTTGTACATATGTTCAATGACCCTTAAATGCTTAAGATTGACATAATCTTAAGACTTTTATATGTATTATAATAATGTATGATAACATGTGTTACTGAGGATAAGTGATGATCATTTTTATTGATGAACCACCATACTGTCATAATACATCAAATATATAAATGAACATGGAGCAAACGAAATGATCCCTTAACTAACAGTGTATAAGGACTTTAAAACACCCATACTGTATACTTTTCTTTCAAACACAAGTTGGTGAATTCCAGTAGTTAAAGGATCAGCTTACATTTCCTCAGTCCTTAAATCCTTAATGTCACCTTTTCATATCAACTCCTTTATGGCCAAATATTTGACCTCGAAATGCTAAGACCTTATGATATTCTTTGTTGTTATTAAACAACATAATAGCAAGATTATCGCAATAAAATAGAATTGTTCTAGCCACTGAATCAACCACAGGCAACTTAGAAATCAAGTTTCTGAGCCAAACTATCTGTAAAGCAGCCCTATAGCATGCACTCTACATGCATAGTCAAGTAAATCACCTGTGTCTACTTGACACTCTTTCATGACATTGTATCATCTGCAAACATAAAAATGTAACCTTAAGTGGACTTCGATCATCGAGACACATAGCTAAAATCTGAATCTGAATTCCCCACGAGGTTTAGTTTGTTCATTTTGCTATATGTCAACATATAATCCTTAGTTCCCTTAAGTACCTCTACACTTGTTTAATCGCATTCCAATGGTCTATACCTGAGTTAACCAGATATTAACCAAATAGTGAAACAGTAAATGCAATGTCCCAACTAGTATTACCAGAGCATACTTCAGGTCATCAAGTTATCAACCGTACCAGTATACGGAACGTTCCTCATAACCTCTCTCTTTACTTTATTCTTTAGATATCGTGCCAAAGGTTATCTCTCATTATGAGAGATAGGTGCTACGATAGCTTTACAATTAACCGTATTAAACCTTTGTACCACATACTCAATGTATGCACTATGTGAGAGGCCTAATGAGTGTTGAGCTCTGTCTTGGCAAATCAACATACCTAGGACAAAAGATGCTTCATCAAGGTCCTTCATGTCAAGTGCTTGACCAAAAGTTGCTTAACCTCATGTAACATGATCAAGTAATTTCAGGTGAGCAGTATGTCATCCACATGCAATAATAGGAAGATAACTTTGCTCCCCTTGACCTTATAGTGAAAACATTTTTTAACTTTATGTTTTCATAAGGCTAAAAGAGGTCACAACCTCATCAAATGTAAGGTATCACTTTCAAGAGGCTTAATATAAACCATATATTGATCTGCATAATATGTAAACCTACGTCAGTTCCATCTGGATCCTGAAATCTTTCAGGTTATACCATAAAAACCTTTTCATAAAGGTTTTTATTTAGAAAAGCAGTTTTGACAGCTGTCTGATGTAACTCTATATCATCATGAGCTACAATTGTCATAATCACTCAAAAGGCATCCTAAGAGGATACAAGAGAAAGGTAACATTAAAGTCTACCCTTCTTCCTAAGTGAACCCTCTGGCAACTGAGATAGCTCTAAATCGCTTAACTTTATCCTAAAATCTTTTAGATTTTAAAACTTATTTACAACTGACAGGTTTGTAGTTCTGTTACAAATCAACTAGCTTGTAGACCTTACTATACTTTACAACTTGTGTTTTATTAGTCATTGATTCCCACTATAAATTTGCATTGGGTGCAGAAACAGCTTCTATAAAAGTAAATGTATTCGTAACATGTCTAATATCATAGTCTTATTCACATAATAGACTACGTAATCAGATAAGATAACAGGTCATCTCACTCTGGTAGATCTATACATTTGCATTAATTCTTATACCCCCAAGAACTTCTATGTATATAGGTATGAGTTTCTGTTTCTTTACAGGCATGGTACTAAGACCTAAATCAACCGGATTAACTGTATAAGTAGCAAGTACATGATAAATACAATATCCACCTTGCTATCGTTCGAAGGGTCAAAGAGCCCACCATTATCATACATAGTATTCCAAAAACTTAACTGTTTATGATTCCACTATTCTGATATCTCCTTCTCTATAGTAAAATCTGTATGTGTTAAGGTGTTCAAGATATTATACTAAATAGAAATGAGTGGAACGAGCAAGCAACAAGGATTATATTACCTTAGTAGGGTAGCCCCATACATAAATGTGTGCAAGGCTGAGTTTCCACACTTCTAAATAATCAGGTAGATTAGTCCTATTTTGCATTGACTTCTTCATGTCTTTTAGGGTGAATTTAAGCCTTTAGGCAACACACCATTTTGCTTAAGACTACTCGGAATAGTAAACTAAGTTACTATTTCAACTGATTCTATATATCTGGCAAACGGGCCTTTTTAAGTCCTGGAACACCGTGTTTTCCATGATATTCTCCTACAAGATTATATCTGACTATCTTCACAAGTTTTCCCAATTAGTTCTTAACTTTCAATCTTTAAGCAAGAACACAAAATTGTAATGAGAATAATTATCTACAAATGTCATAACACATTTAGAATTGCATAATGCAACTATATATGATCTTTTAATTTCTGTATATATCAGACCCAACAAGCCAGAAACTCGAGTTGACTTTGTTATCCTTATTTCGGTCAACTTACCCCTGCAACAATCATCACGTGTTTCCAGATTATCATAATCTAGAATTGAGAGAATGATTTCTTTAATCAATCTCTCAACCCTAGCTTTGAAAATATGGCTTAAACTTTTAGGCCACACTATGTATGACTTTTCATTGATCAGGGTTCTTCTTTTCATGAGTTGTTTAGTAAAATATGAATAGTATATATCTAATTCATGGTAAGACACATTCTATATAGACTATATGACAAAAAAGATGGACCACTATATTTTGCATTAAACACCAACTATTTAACATAAGCATTAAATACAAAACGTTAACCTTCTTTGTCTAAAATTGATCCAAAGATCACATATAAAATGTGTCGTGTAAAAACCAAAATGAACTTTGCAACAAGGTTCATTACATACATTCCTTATAAATATTACATCCGCTTCTTTATTGTTGTCAACCATCTGTTCCTCATTTCCTTTATTTGGCTCTATCCTAGATATGAACCCCTGTATTGTGGAACTACCTTGATCAGATGCTCCACTATTTAGTCACCATGAACTTAATGCAATTATCACAAAATTAGATTCATAAATGTGTAAGCCAAGGAGTTACTTGATGGTCTCAGTCTTTCTTTCTAGGCCTCATAATGCTGGCTTCTTTATGTTCGCAGCACCTTTACCAGCACTAGATTGATCAACATTAGCAAGTGGAGAAGATTTAGACTTTCTACCTTTGAACTTAACAGGCTTCATCTTTACCTTCCTTTTAGTTGCCTCGAGGGATGGATGAGTAGCAAGCTTGAGTTTCTTCACCTCAACAACGCAATGGGCTATCAAAACATTAAAGTCTCATTCCCATCCAGTAAATTATATGTCATTATTAGATTACTAAACTCTGGAGGGAGTGTATTCAAAGTCTGGTGAACTATAAAGATATCAGGAAGAGGCATATTTAGCATCTTTAGTCTATTGTGAAGATGAATCATTCTTGATATGTACTCCATCACTCCCCCTTCTCCTGTATAACTCATGGAGAATAATTCTTTCATTAAAGCACTTATCTCAGCATTAGGTAAGACTTTGTATCTCTAGGAGACATTACTAAGAAACTCCTTTGCTATGTCTGTGTCCAGAAGTCCACTAAGTAGATGGTTAGGTATGGATCTCTTAATGGTTATAAGACATAATCTGTTAGATCGATCCTAGGTTGCATGGGCTACTTTATGAGCTCTCGAGCTCATGGATGTAAATGGAGATGGCCTATCCATCCGTATGACCAAATAAACTTTAGCTATCTCTATAACATTCAATACATCCCCTGTCCACTTCTTCATATTGAAACTAGTCAGGGTTTCAATGGTGACAGTGATATTGTTGACAGAAAAGGACAATAATGATACTCAAAGCCATTAAATAGTATCTGTTCTGAGAATCCGATCACACATATTATGAAACACCTCTGGGCTAAATATATAGTATATGCAATTAGACCTTTACATAAAAGCGATTGGAGTACAAATCATCAACTCTCATGACACTATCACCTTTGGGCGAATAGATCATTTGAGCACTAACTTTCCTCCATCTATTGCCTTTATATACATCTCAAAATTTTATGTAAGGTCAATACTTTTGGGCAGAATAACCAAACAAAAAACCAGAGACATCCCTCAACATGCAAGCACAACAATTCAAAATACTGACTTGAAAGGCCACTTTGGTGACTATATCCTTATCAGCACTAAAAAAAGTCCACAAACATAAGGGATACATCTTTATGTTATCCTTAAATTCTTTATTGGCATATGGTATGTGATAATGTAACATTAATAAATGCTAAACCCCAATGCACAATCTCATTGTCATATACTCATGCTGAAGACATTCTCGGGAAACTTCATTTGAGACTTTCATAAAGGAAAAATCTCATTAGAAGGACTATCGTGTGTCACCGGATAGTGAACCGACCACCTAAAACACGAGAACGTCATGTATCTCCCATATGGCAAGTCCGTTGCACGAAAATCTACTAAAAAATGGCTTCAAAATGTTTTAATTCCTTTTATGAGTTACTGTTATGTGATCCTGAACATTAAACATGAGACTCGAGATACGAAAACTTGAAATATCTCCCTCATGCGATGTTCGAAGAATGAAAATTCACTCAAAATTGGCTTCAGAAAGCCTTAATTCCTTTTCTGGGCTTAAATTTTAATTTATTACTAATGTAATAAATCTAGAAAAATGAAAAAATTCACTTCATGTATTTCTCGAACTCGAAAATTGACCCAAAATACCTCGGGGTACCTTTACAAAAATCTAAAAAAATTTTGGTACTGTAGTATGCTAATGTCAGCCGACGATGTCATCGTTTGCGTGGAAGGGGCAGGTGCGTGCATTACATGGACTAGTGTCGACGAGCCCAACACATGTGTGGTACATGCACCACAACACACACTCATGCACTCAAATGCTTCTACATGTGGTGTGCCCTTGTCCACACACCTATCAACCACTATCTAGCACGTGCAATGCCAGACGTAACGCCCAACTGTTCACTTATCGGGCGTCTACAAGAAAATGGCAATCTTCGGCAAGATTCAGATCGATTTTTGGCCTCCTGGGCTCGTTTTCTCCCTGTTTCTCAAGGCTAAACATATGCATATTACTTTCATGCAAGTATAAGCAAGAAAAAAAAAACAGAAGTTTAACTATCTGAAAACTTTATGGAGAAAAAATTGAAAATTTTTCATTTTTAGCCACCCATTTACGTCACCTTTCTAATACCATGTGTAATACATAACGGGGTCTTAGTTACGTATCCCGAATCAAATGTGAAAGGGCAATAAATGAATAAATGCAAAAAATACTTGATTTCGATTTCATAACTTTAAACTAGCTTTTCGAAGCTGAAACAAGAGCGAATACATCGCCATCTTCACAGAAACTGCTCACCGAAACGCAGTCAACGTCTTTCTATAGTTTTCTCAAAAAGTACGCTCTCTTGACGGGTATGCTTACGAATGATACAAGCAACTACAGAAGACCATAACCTTTATAGATAGCGTTCATATTGGGCTTTCCCATCACAGGCCCGATAGGGTCTGATCTACACTGATCAGGATCCATTTTTCATCCAAACTTTGACCCATTGATTTAGATCATTTATTAGACCACTTTATTATCTTTATCAAGATCAAATTGCATAACTTAACTGATAAGTTATTGAAAAACTAAAAAATGAAAATTAATATTATCGAACTTTATAGGAAAAGTTGCAATTATCAGACAACTTCTTCTTCTTCCTCACTCCTCTCACCCACTCTCTTGGAACCCTAAATTCTTATTCTGGTACCTCTGCATTTGTCTCTCTTGCTCTTTCTCTATCGCTTAATCTCAGAATCTCTAATTGATTTTGTATTCAGTTTTGTCTATTAAGGGCTTTGGCCTTAAATTTACAAACCTAGCTTTGCCATCTGCTCACTCACCACTCAATCTCCAAGTTTTGTTGATTGCTTGTTTTTTATGTTGTTAGGTATCCGACTTAGGCCTAAACCCTTTAGCCTACACCTGCTTCACAAATTGTTGAAATCTTTCTTGTAGATTCTTGCCAGTCAATGCTTACTTAGATCGATACATAATCCTTTCAGGTTTAAAGATTAGAGCTTTGTGGTATTGCCTTCTTATATATTCTGCTTCTTCCATTGAGATTTTGATTAATTTCACTGCCATTTTGGGGTTTTAGTTATTTTGGTAACTAGGCATGGAGTAGTTGAGTTTTGATTGATGGTTTTCTTTTTCACAAAATTTGGATAAGGGGATTGAAGTTTTTCCTTTTTTAATTTCATGTTTGTATTATTGCATTCGTAATGTGAAGATTATGAGTACAATTACAATCTTCATTTAGAGGACCACAAATTTATTTGTAACTTTAAAATTAAATTGTTAATTGGAATCTTGCTAAGAGAAACATAATGGTTTTATGGTTATTTGATCATTGTAATATTTCTTCAATTAACTATAAGTTCAGTTCTTCTTAAGCTTGACTGTAAAGCTTCTTTGATCCTCTAGCTTTGCATGCTCAATGTTGTTTATCCTGCACAGCTTTTTGTAGAAGTTCGAAGTTTGGAGCAGTATGCAGTTATAGTTTGGAGAAATGTAAAAGTATCTTCCTCCCAAATGCACTAATGCAGTCAATAATAGTGCAATTGGTGCGTCATCAACACAAGACACTGTTCGAGCTTATTCAAATTCATTGCAAGCTAACTTTTCAATAATTTCTAGGTAAAAAATTTTGCGATACTGTGTTTGCTAGACGTGCTAAAAAATCTATTGTTTTAGTTTCAAGTTTATTTTCATATTATTAGAAAATAGGATAACGTTCTCTATATTTTCAAGTTAGGAAGTTGTTAGTAGTTGTTAAATATACGAGATCTTCCATGTTCTTTATAAGACACCTGCTCCATTTATTGAGCTAAAAAACAAAGTTTGTTATCCCTTTGCACGATAAAAACACAAAATGGTATCAGAGAGTTTTGTCTTGAGGGACCTGTTCTTAAGGTGCACCACCAATTTTTGATGGTAAAAACCATCAAGTTTGTGCTGTTTGAATGAAAGCTCATTTTGATACTATGAATGTTTAGGAAGTTGTGAAGGAAGACTACGAAGTGCCTCCATTGCCAACAAATCGTACAATGACTCAAATCAAAATGCACAAAGAAAGGAAAAAGAGGAAGTTTAAAGCCAAAGCTTGCTTGTTTTCTGCTATTTCAAACATCATATTCACAAGAATTATGAATCTAAAGTCGGTAAAGGATATCTAGGATTATCTAAAAAAGGAATACCAAGGCAATGAAAGAACAAAGAGCACTTAAGTGCTCAACTTGATCAGAGAATTTAAAATGCTGAAGATAAAAGAGTCATAAACCATTAAAGAATACTCCGACAAGTTGCTCAGCATAGTAAACAAGGTGAGGTTATTAGGTAAGGATTTTTCTAAGGAATGAATAGTGCAAAAAGTTCTTGTAACCTTACTTGAAAAATATGAATCTAAAAATTTTGCATTGGAAGAAGTTAAGGATCTATCTAGCATGTCTTTGGCAGAATCAGTAAGTGCACTACAAGCACAAGAACAAAGGAGGATGATGAGAGAAGAAGGAACCATTTAAGGTGTTCTGCTAGCAAAGGAAAAAAAATTAGGAGGAGACAACAAGAATTTTAACAAGATTGATAACAAGAACAACAGAAACAATGACGATTCATATCCACTATACCCACATTGTAAAAAAAAGACCCACAAAGAAAATGTTGGTGGAGGCCTGATATCAAATACAGAAAATGTGGACAAATTGGGTAAATGGAAAAGATTTGTAAGTTACAAAATGAAGAGGCAAAAGTAGCAACTGAGCAACATCAAGAGGATGAATTATTTTTACATTAAAGCTCAGCAAGGCTCTCTGCAAAGTCAAATTTGAAGCTTTGTGATTCAAGTTGGCGCTACTAGGGAGGAGTGTTAGAGGTGCCTAAAAATCAACTGTTTCAGTTTCAAGTTTATTTTCTTATTATTAGAAATTAGTATAACGTTCTCCATATTTTCAAGTTAGGAAGTTAATAGTAGTTGCTAAATATATGGGATCTTCCGTATTCTTTGTAAAACACATGCCCTATTTATTGAGCTAAGAAATAAAGCTTGTTATGCCTTTGCGTAATAAAAACAACAGTATTGAATAATCTACACATAAAGTTGGCTAATGAGTTCTTGCTTCTCATCTCTGATCATATTGTTGTTTTTTGTTTTCTTGAAAAACTAGTTTAATAAAAATGCTAGTGTTCTGTAAAGATTGATGATTCTAAGATACCATGCATGTTTTATTATTTGGTATCTGAAGCTAATTATGTGGATCATGAGGTTTTTGCATGCTATGGGTATGATGCAATTTTTCATGTGTGTATTCTTGAAGATTTTGATATCATCTTTTTTATAGTAGAGAAATCCTTACATTTGTATGCATCCTTATTCTCTTAAAAGAACAAGGTAGATTCTTTAGTTTATTTTCTTTCATAATGTCATTGAGAGATAGAGGAAGAGAAGAAGGAAGAGAGAAGAGGAGGAGAACCCGACTCGACGTACTTCCCAGATCAAGAGTTTCTTGACATTGTTGCCTCCTATCATCCGTTTAGATTGTATTTCCTATTTAATTTCATTTTCATTATTGTATGGAATTGGAATAAATAGTTGATAATAGGATCTAGAATGCTTAGGATATTCTAAACTCACCTTCGCAGTTTTATTCTTGAATTAATGAAATCTGATTGTTTATGTGTTTATTGGTTTTGTTGTGCTTTGATTATATGATTGTATAATTTGGTAATAAACTCAAAGGGTGAATCGAATGAAAAATGATTAAATTGGACTAACAAGAGTTAGGTGATTTAATAGAACAAGAATTGAATCAAATCGAAAAACTGTGCGAAGAGAGATTTTGCATAGGTTTTCGATAGTTTATTAGAGAACTTTAGAACTAATTAAGGTTTTGGATAGGTTGTGAATTGTTACATTGCTTCTTCTATAATCTGATTAGGGTTTATGATTTAGGGTTAATGGTTATAACCCGAGAGAGAGAGTAATCAACCCTAAGATTGTCTAGAATCAACAATTCAGTAATTCATAATCGGTTAGCTTAGCATTAAGGATAGGTAAAATTCCCTTTCTCTTAATTGGTAATTTCTTTCGGTTGATTCTTGGGTGTGTTGCAATTGCTTGGTAATTAGTATATCCACCCTTGATTATTAATTTTATTGATTAAATTAAATTCTCATTTTTATTTTTGTTGCATTTTGGATTTCTGTTTTTGTTTCTGGCCTTAGGTTTCGGGATTAGATTAACTGCCTCTTCGTGGGATCGTCACCTTCAGTACTACGCTAAGGAACTGTCTGCTGCAAGATCTCTATCTCTCGATGAATTCTCTCTATGTTTCTCAAGGTGGCTAGTGCAAAAGCTCCTTCTACCTCTTTTTCTTGTTCTTTAAATATCCTTTGTGTTCTGAACAACCCCAGGATTTTTTAGGGTCTAAAATGTCTGAAAAATCCCTTGAAACTTGACATTTTTTAGTGTTTGTGCGTCTGTCAAATGTAGGCCACGATTGTAGGTCATTCCTTACGCTTCTGTCACTATCATGGCCTCAATGAGCACTCACTTGCTACGAACCACCTTTTTTCCCTCGGGTAGATCTACTATCCCATATCTTATTTTCAAGTAAAGCCTTCGTTTCCTCAAGTACAACTTCCTTTCACTTAGGCTCTTGGAAAGCATCATGCACATTTCTTGGAATTCTTACACTGTCAAGCTTAGTAGTGAAAGCTTTAAACTTTGAAGACAACTTTGAATAAGTCAAATAATTTGAAATAGGATAGTTGGTACATGATCTTACCCCCTTTCGTAATGCAACTGACATATCTTAGTCACTTGCTACAGTTTCTTTACGAGCTGGTTCCTGGTCCAATGATTGACCTTGTTAAGGAGCTTTAGGCCTTTTAGAATACACCAAGATTGGTTGGTCGGGAACTAGTTCTCCCACTGAATCGAACTGGACAATTTTAAGTTTAATAGTGGGTGTTTGCGAGTTTTGTGGGAAGATCTGGACAAAATTTTGTGAAATAGGAAGTGATATGCTTGGGTCCTAATAAGTCTCTTAATGGAATGTCTCCCTCTGAGAGAGGTATTGGAAAAGAACGATTGACTTTCAAAAAAGGTGACATCATATGAAACAAAGATTTTGTTCATAAAAGGTGAGAAACACTTATAACCTTTTCGAGTGGGAGAGTACCTAACAAACACACACTTAATAGCTCATGGGTCAAGTTTGCTTCTACTGGGTTGATTGTTGTGTACAAAAATAATACATCCAAAGACTTTAGGAGGAAGAGAATTAAGAATCTTTATGTGAGGAAATTGATCTAGAAGAATACTTAAAGGGGTTGAGAATTGAAGAATTTTAAAAGGGATATTTATCAAGTATGATGCAGTTAGAATAGCTTCTCCCCAATACGAATTTAAAACAAAATTGGTAAACATCATAAATTGGGCTACCTCTAACAAATGACGATTCTTTCTTTCCGCTGTCCCATTCTGTTGTGGGGTATAAGCACAAGAACTTTGGTGGATTATCCTATTCTCACTGA
Organism: Erythroxylum suave; assembly: GCA_027563595.1. Lineage (NCBI taxonomy): Eukaryota > Viridiplantae > Streptophyta > Magnoliopsida > Malpighiales > Erythroxylaceae > Erythroxylum > Erythroxylum suave. The sequence continues at coordinate 28,616,111 of JAOSBN010000009.1, forward strand.
GATATTAAATAAAATCATAATCATGTGAGAAATATTCTTTCCCATTATTGGTACGTATTACTTAAATAAAGGTTTACAATACATTTTAAATGAGCTTTTGAAACTCTTTAAAGACACGATAGGCTTTAGATTTGTCTTTCATTACCAACATACCCTTGTATGATCATCAATGAAACTGATTAACCAAGGAATACTCATTAAACTTTTAGCTCTAGTAGGACTCCATATATCACTATGAATTAATTGGAATGGTTTTGAGGGTTTGTATAAGTGTATGGGATGATTGTTTTTGCTTTGCTTTGCAAGGACACATTGCTGACAATATAAAGAAATATGATCTTTATTGATGAAAAGTTGTGGATATTAGATTTTCAAATATGAAAATTTTGGATGACCAAGGCGTTGATGTCATAACATAACATCAAAATTTGACATAACTGAAAGGAAAACTTATTTGGTGTTTTAAGTTTAGTAGGAGTACTCTTTCCTAAGAAGTAGTAAAGTCCATCTTTCTCCTCGACACTACCAATCATCTTCCCCAAACACTAATCCTGAAATTCACATTGAGAAGGAAAAAACATCACAATACAGTCCATGTCTTTAGTTAATTGACTAACAGAGAACATATTATAAGTTAACTTAGGCACATAGAGAACAATATTTAACGTTAGATTTGACAAACAAATCCTTCCTTGACTAATAACTATTGACACCTTTCCATCTGCGACCCAGACATTAACTTTCTGTTCACATGGTTTATATTTCTTAAAAGTGGAAGAGGTAAGCATGACCTTTCTTCTACTCTTCCCTATGAACCTCAGCAAACATTTCTCACATTGAGGGTAATGGCTTTAAACCAAGTAGCTGTCCTTGTACTTCATCAAGTTCAACATTAAGTCCTTGTAAGAAATCAAAAACTCTCTCCTTTTCCAACCATTTTCCATACTTCTCGGCATCAACATGACATTCCTAATTTATTACATAAAACATATTCATCTCCTGCCATAATTCAGTGAGTAAGTTATAATACTCAATAATAGACACGTTACTTTGGTGAATATTTCTAATTTTGGATCTGATTTCAAAGCATTGAGATGTGTTCTTCAAATCAGAATATATTTCTTGCACAGTCTCCCAAATTTCTCTTACAATTTTGCATAATAGATAGGTTCTTCCTATTTTTGGCTTCATTGGATTGATAAGCCAAGCCATTATAATAGAATTCTCAGTATCCCAAGCACCATAAGTGACTGTTGCTTCCTGTGGTTGAGGAATTACCTCGGTTAGATATCCAACCTTGCCTCTTCCTTTGATTACTAGTATGACTGACTAAGAGCATTCTCAGAAATTCATTCCATTCAATTTATATTGCGTGATTTGCAATGAAAGATTATCAATAGAAGGAGATGAGGATTTGGCTAAAGCAGTTACGGAACTAAGTGTTTGTAAGGAGGTTTGGGTGGAGGAAGACTCGTCAAGGGTTGGTTGAACTCTAGTCATGATGTGGCTGGAAACAAATTTTAGACTACCAGAACCGGTAGCTCTGATACCATAAGACAAGAGGATATTAGAAAGGAGACAAAACTTCACTTTATTCCTTTAATTCAAGGGAATTTATACAAGAGTATTTCCTAATTTAATGCCACTAACTCTCATATTTAAAATAGGATAAACTTATCTTATCTTTTAGAAGATAAACTTCTCTCTTAGAAGATAATCTCCTAAGCTGAAAGATTTATCTAAAAATAAATATAATTAACTATTCAATAGAATCCAAGTCAAAAAATGATGCTCTTGGAAGTATTGGCTCTAATAAAGGAGGTAGGGGAGGAGCTAGAGGAGGAAGACATAGGGTGGAAGAGATGGAGGAAGAGGAACACAAGAATCCTGATCTTGTTTTTACTATGAGAAAATTGGCCATGTCATAGCCAATTATCCTCAATTACAATATAAGGAGAGAACTTAACATACCTGTAAAGTAACACATGATAATGACTTGGTCCCCAAAGAGATGCAAACTCAGATCATCACTCTAACTGCAGATGAATTAGCTGCTTTCATTTAGTTACGAGAGGGAACTCTTCATCATCTAATGCCATTCCCAAATTAGCATATACATGTACTCCCATTGCATGTCTGTCCTTCATTCCTCATAATTGAGTAATAAACTCCGGGACCACTGACCACATGATTGGAGACATAGGTATTCTATCTAATTTTACCCCAAGTTACTCTAGCCAAAGGTTCTATTGCTTCTATACTTGGCAAAGGCATTGTCACTGTCTTTTTTAAAATCCCTCTATCTCAAGTTCTTTACCTTTCTGACTTCCTGTTTAATTTATTATCTGTTAGTAGAATTACCAAGTCCCTTAATTGTTGTGTACAATTTTACCCAAACAATGTTTTCTTTCAGGATCTTGGGACGAGAAAGATTATTGGTAAAGGCTAAGAGCCCAACGACCTATATATCTTGGAGTCTCCTTTAGTTCATGGTCCTAGTCTAACTGCTTATTCTAGTATCATATGTCCAGATATCCTACATTGTCGTCTTAGTCGTCCTTCATTTAAGGCTTTAAAGAGTCTATGTCCTGATGCTCAATTTTCTTCCATTGAGTTTGTGTATTGTCAGTTTGCCAAACATCAATGTTTTCCTCACTTTCCTAGAGTCAATAAAAGAGCTGCGTCTCCATTTGAAATTGTGTACACAGATGTTTGGGGTTTGAGTCCTATTGTTTCAAAATTAGGATTTTGTTATTTTATTACTTTTGTAGATGATTTCTCCAAGAATACTTGGCTCTATTTAATAAAAAGTTGTTATGAGATATTCAATATGTTCACTACCTTTTGTGCTGAGATTCATACCTATCATGATCCCACAATTAAAATATTACGTAGTGATAATGCTAAGGAATATTTCTCTACCCCCTTCATTAATCTTCTTGTGTTGTTACCCCACAACAAAATGGAGATAATGAATGAAAGAATCGACACCTTATGGAAGTTGCTCAGGCATTGTTATTCAAAATGTAGGTCCCAAAAGAGTTTTGGTTCGATGTTGTCTCCACTGCTTGCTATCTTATTAATCGCATGCCCTTAGTAGTTCTTAATGGTAAAGCTCCATTTTCTATCTAGTTTCCTTCGCAAACCCTTCTTTTCTTTGCCTCTTTATGTCTTTGGTTATACTTGTTTTGTACATGACACACGCCCATCTGTTTCCAAACTTGATCTTGAAGCATTAAAATGTATCTTCCATTGGTACTCTCGACTCCAGAAAGGTTATCACTGTTATTCTTCTAAATTGCATCCTGATTTAGTGTCTTCTGATGTCACTTTCTTTGAAAATATTCCATATTCCATAAATGTGCAGTCTCCCTAATCCACTCCATATTCCATAAATGTGCAGTCTCCCTAATCCCCCGAGGATGATTTTCTTATTTATCAAGTTCATCGGGTTGAATCTATTTCTCTTCCTTTGGACATTCCACTCTTTTGTCCCCCTATCACCCAAGTTTACTCTCGGTGATCTCATCCTTCTGTAAGTCCTCCTATTACTCTAGATTCGTAGGTTGGTAAAACTTCTACAAACTCTCCGTCTCCACCAGTTGTGTCTTCCAAAGATCCAAGTCTCAACCCACCCATTGCTCTTTGCAAAGATAAACGTTCTTGTAAGTATCCTATATCTTCGTTTGTTTCTTATGAGTCTCTTTCACCTATTTCTTGTGCCTTTGTGTCTTCCTTAGCCTAAGTTGTGGTTCTTAGGCCTGTAAAGGAAGCTTTCTCTCATGAGGGGTGGAGAAGATCAATGCAAGAAGGAATGGATGCTTTGGATGCTAACCAAATGTGGGACTTGGTTGAATTACCTCCTAGGAAGTAGGTTGTTGGATTCAAGTGGGTGTATACTATCAAGATGAATCTAGATTGTTCTGTTGCCGACTTGAAGGCCCGATTAATAGGTAAAGGCTATGCTCAGAAGTATGGTATTGATTATATGGAAACCTTCTCTCTAGTTGCCAAAATGTCTTTTGTTCATCTACTTATTTCCTTAGTTGCATCTTCCTATCGGCCTTTAATCCAACTTGATGTCAAGAATGCCTTTCTTCATAGTGAGCTGCAAGAGGAGGCTTTTTGGCGCAACCACCTGGTTTTATTACTTAGGGGGGAGTACTAAAGTGTGCAAACTGCAAAAGTCTCTATATGCTTTAAAGTAATCACCACAGGCATGTTTTGGGAGATTAAATGAAGTTGTTATCGACTTTGGCTTAAAGCGAAACAATTATGATGATTCTTTATTTTGGCAAAAGATGAATGCAAGACTGATATTAATGTTAGTTTATGTGGATGATATAATTATCACAGGTTGTGATGGTATAGACATACAAATGCTTAAAGACTTCTGACAAAGTCAATTTCAAACAAAAGATTTAGGGCAACTCAAATGTTTTTAAGGCATTAAAGTATCAAGGTGTAAAAAGGGAATATTTATTTGCTAAAGAAAATATATTCTTGATTTGTTAACAGAGACTAGAATGACAGAGCGTAAAAGCGTTCAATAGAAAATAAACCCTAATTAGGTTTAGAGAAAGTCTGTAAATTGATTCAAAATGAGCTGCTTAACAAAATAACATTGTTTGCCTTATATAGGCAGATAGAAAATAACAAAAATGGAAAATAACAAAACAGTCCTCAAATAATTAAAATGGTAGTTTATCCCCCAAAACAGCAAAATTTGGCCATCGAAGTTTGCAACAAGATGCCTATAGGGCCTTGTTGCACTTTCCAAATTGTCCGTCTCGCGAAACCCTTTCTAGAAAGTTATTATAGGCCCCAATCGGACATCGTATGCAAAAGTTATAACATTTTGCGCTATCTGCTGCAAATCTTACCATGGTCAATGTCTTCTAAAAAATCCAGCGCTATCTGCTTTGCATCAGTCTCCTCCACTGGGAAAAAACTAGACCTCGAGTTGAGCAAGAGGTTCGGGTACAAAGGAACATCAACATCATGGAATATGGATATGTCCACCACATTAAATGTCTTAGAAATACCCATGCTATCTGGAAGATCGATCACATAAGCATTGTCATTGATGCACCTTAGCACCGAATAAGGTCCATATTTCTTGGGTTGCAGCTTGTTGTATGTACCAACCGAAAACCTCTCCTTGCGCAAGAACACCATCACTTGATCTCCAACCTGGAAGACCTCTTGCCGTCTATGTTTGTCAGCAGCTTTCTTGTATTTCTGATTTGCCTGTTCCAGCTTCTGCTTGACTTCTTTCTGAACATCCACAAACTGTTCCGCCATATTCTTGATGGGAACACTCACATCTCCACTCTTTGGCAGCTTGATCAAATCTAAGGTGTGTTGTGGCATCTTCATGTAAACAATAGAAAAAGGTGAACGACCAGTAACACTATGGACTGCACTGTTGTAAGAAACTCAGCTTATGGAAGAATCAGATCCCAGTGTTTTGGCCTGTCCCCACAAAGACTGGGAATCAGGTTGCCTAAAGTTTGGTTGATTGCTTCAGTTTACCCATCTGTCTGTGGACGAGCTGTACTGCTAAACTGCAAAGAAGAGTCAAATAGTTTCCACAACGTTTTCTAAAAGTAACTAAGGAACTTACTGTCACGGTCCGAAGTGATAGTCTTTGGGACCCCATGTAGTCGGATAACATCTCTGAAAAACAACTTGGCAACAGCAACTACATCTGAGGTTTTCCTGCAAGGAATAAAATGTGACATTTTGGAAAACCTGTCAACCATAACAAAAACAGAATCAACGCCTCTCTGTGTTCGTGGTAGTCCCAATGCAAAGTCCATGGAAAGATCTTCGCAATGTTCTCTAGAACTGGTAGAGGCATGTACAATCTAGTGTTCTTGGACTATCCCTTGGATCTTTGGCAAGTATAACACTTCTCCACAAATCTACAAATGTCCCTTTTCACCAGTAGAATCTTACTTTCACTACTGCAAGAGTTAGAATCTTTCTTTCACTACTACAAGAGTCTTCTCTCTACCCAGGTGACCTGCTAATCCACCTCCATGCAAGTCACTGATCACTTTCTCCCTTAGAGACATTTTTGGAATGCACAATTGGTTTTCATGCATCAAGTAACCATCAAATAAATAAAAAGAAGAAATTGGGTGATTATTGGATACTTGGGCCCATATTCGTTTCCCCTTAGATTTTGATTGAACCGATGTGGTTCAAAATCAAATTCTTCTTCCAAATCATCTTCATAAGCAGGTTGTCTACGTGGAGGTTCTGGTTTGTTGATAGGTTCACCATGAGCAGCATATCCTGGCTGTCTCCTACCATCATTCCTTCCCCTATTTAGTCCAAGACCACAAGCATCCAAACGATCTGCAAGCTCCTAAAAACATTCCTCGAAACAACTGGACATACGATGTATTCGTTGCTCAAGATGTTGCTCCAATCATTGCAACATCCCGTCCTCGTGTGGGGCTTCATCCTCCTGATCACTGTCACGGAGAACACTGCCATCACCACCGGTCGCCATGCTTTGATACCACCTGACGCAGCGTAAAAACGTTTAATGAAAAATAAACCCTAATTAGGTTTAGAGAAAAGTCTGTAAATTGATTCAAAATGAGCTACTTAACAAAATAACATCGTTTGCCTTATATAGGCGGATAGAAAATAACAAAATAGTCCAAAAATAATTAAAATGGCAGTTTGATCCCCTAAACAGCAAAATTTGGCCATCGAAGTTTGCAACAGGATGCTCGTAGGGCCTTATTACACTTTCCAGAAAGCTATTGTGGGCCCCAATTGGACATCGTATGCAAAAGTTATGACATTTTGGGCAATCTGCTGCAAATCTTATCGCGGTCAACGTCTTCTAGAAAATCCAGCACTATCTGCTCCGCGTCATAGAATGATTAGTGCAAAACCTCTAGAAGTTCTTATGGCACCAAACTTGAAACTTAGTGCAAAAGATGGAGAATTACTTATGGACACTAAGCAATATCTACGATTAGTGGGAAAACTTAATTATCTCACTACAACCTGACTAGATACAACCTATTGTGTGAGTGTAGTAAGTCAATTCATGAGCACAGCATGCACTCCTCATTAGGATGTAGTAATGAATATCTTAAGATATTTAAAACGAGCTCCTGCAAAAGGTATATTCTATTTAAATCACAATCATCGAAAGATAGATGCATTTTTATATGCAGATTGGGTATTTCCGAGTGATAAACAGTCCATTTCAGGTTATTATGTGTTTATAGGAAGGAATTTGATCTCTTGGAAGAGTATGAAACAAACAGTGGTAGTTTGATCAAGTGTTGAATTGAAATACAAGGCTATGACACAAGCTACATGTGAGTTGATGTGGCTCAGACAATTACTTGATGAGATAGGTATCGTTTACACAAGTCCAATGAAGCTATAGTGTGATAATCAAACCACTCTTCACATTGCTAAGAATCTGGTTTTTCATGAGCGAACCAAGCACATCGAAGCTGATTACCATTTTATTAGAGAAAAAGTTACAAAATTTGATTCATTATGTCATGTGAGAACTAGAGAACAATTAGAAGATATCTGCACCAAATCATTAGTGAAGAATCGGGATGATTATATATGTAACAAGCTGGGTATGATCAATATTTATGCTCCAGCTTAAGGGGGGTGTTAAGGACATGATAACGTGATAGTAAATCATGGGATATAGTAGTTATCCCCTGATTTACTAAGAAATACACTTTCCTATTATCATTGTAACTCCTTATTAGTTATACATTATCAGCCTAACATAGAGAAGTTATGGCTTTTCTCAAACTCTTACTTGTTAACATCGTTAACACTTCATATACTATATTGTCTTATTTATATAAGTTAGATACAATTATAATCAATCATAATCCCTAAAAATCTTCTTAATTAAATCATAATCAATTATAATTTGCAAAAATTCTCTTAATCAAATCATAATCTCTGACACTCCTCTTTAAGTTAGAGCATATATATTATAAGCTCTAAGCTTGTTACATAGTTGTGTCATGACTTCCAACCAAAAACTTGGTAAATAGATCAAGAAACTGGTCCTCAGACTTTATATGAATGGTTTTATCCCATCTTTTTGTACCTGCTCTCACAAAGTGACAGTCTACTTCAATATGCTTTATCCTTTTATTAAAAACTGGATTAGAAGAAATGTACATGATTTCTCAATTATCACACTTTAGCTCCATAAGTTAAGTTTGTTAAAATCAATGTGACATATGTTTTATCCAAATAAGTTCTTAGGATGTATATGTCGTGGCTCTATAATCTGATTTTGGACTTGAACAAGAAACTATTGTTTGTTTCTTGCTTTTCCATGAAATTGGATTGCCACCACCAAACATATAATACCTTGTAATGAATCATAATCTACAGGTGAATTTTCTAAACTTTTAGGCGCATTATTTGAGTTGTCAAAAGCTTTGGATAAACAATGATGGAACTTTTGGAATCTTGACTCTTAGAAAAGTATGTAGTATCTCAAAGAATGTCATACCTGGGCACACAAAAAATCTTTTAAGTGAGGGATTGTAACAATAATATCCTTTTTGTCAACTCGAGTAATCGAGAAAGATACACTTGATGGCTTATGGAGCTAATTTGTCAACTCTTGATTGGAGTTGTTGGACAAAATAGACAGTCAGGCACATACAAAGATACAAGGAGGAAGAGGAAACAAAGGGGTATTAGGAAACATGAGGATTTGAGGGATTTGACCTTTGAGAGTGGTGGATGGCATTCTGTTAATAAGAGAGAAAACAGTGAGGACAACATCACTTTAAAACTCCTTGGGAACTTTCATCTCAATTATTAATGTTCTAATGACTTCTATGATATGCCTGATTTTTCTTTCAATAACACTATTTTATTGTGGTGTGTGAGAGCAAGTAGATTAGTGAATCATACCACAATTTTTTATGTAAGACTCAAAGGATTTAGAAAAATATTCTTTGGCATTATCGCTTATGAGGATACAAATAAGACAACCAAATTGGTTCTTGATTTTAGAGCAAAAGATTGGAAAATAGAAAACAATTTGGAATGTTCTTTCATTAGATGTAGCGAAGTTATTGTAGACCAATCATCAAGGAAAATAACAAAGCAACGAAAAAAAAATTTTAAGATAACACGAGATGGACTCCAAATGTCATAATGAACTAACGCAAAAGACCTTTTGACTTTATAATTAACTCTAGACAGAAAGCATCACAATAATGTTTCCCAAGTTGGCATGACTCACAATCTAAATAAAGATTTGAGTTTAAATTAGGAATCCTTTTTTTTTAATTTTTAGATGGGTGGATGACTAAGGCAACTATAGATTTGGAATGGTGAAGTAACAACTAAGCAAGTAATTGAACAACTATCAAAATTGTGGAGAACTCTATATTCACGCCTTCCTCCAATCATCTTCTTTGTCTTCAAATCATGGATAACAATAGAATGAGGGAAAAAGATAACAACATTAAGTTGAAAGGAAATTTTGGAATATATAGTGTTATTAGTAACTTCATTGAAGGAGAAGGAAATGCAGTGCAAACCTCACTTATACTAGTAGTGGAACCATTAGCAATAGTAAGTTGGTGTGAGTTTGATACAGGGATAATTTGATCAAAAAGTTTTAGGTTAATTGCAATATGGTTAGTGACTCTTGAATCTATAACCCAAGGTTTAACAGATGATGGTATATAGTTAGGATGCAAGTTGTGTGATTACATAGGTGAGCAAATGACACAATTGGTATGGTTGCTTACTTGGCTGCTTAATATTGGAGAAAATTTGCATATTCTTCTTCAGAAACGCATTGTTTCCACATGTTAAGGCGGAACCACTAGTGACCTTCACAATATTAGCAAACTAAGAGGGCTTTGGGCGCAGCACTTGTTGTAAGTTACAACAGTAGTCTCATACATGCCTGTGTTTGCCATAGTGGTCACATTCCTTTGGCCTTCTCTACCCCTTCCTTCATAACCACCACGATTACTTTAGCCCCCATTACCTCTTCCACTAATGTGATCAGCTAGAGTAGACTTGTCACCACATTCTTGCATTGGTCCTTTCAAGGATCAAGATACTTGTGAATAGATCTTAATAAGAGATGAGTGTTTAGTACCATCAAATATCTAGGCCTGAATTGGTTCATATTCTGGTCTTAAGCCTACCAAGTATTTCATGACAAATAACTTTTTCTTTCCTTCAAAAGTTGATCCTCATTTGTTGTTATCAATAGGGTTGCTAAATGTGTTACAAATAGATTTTTAATTTTTGAAAAATACTCAGGTGTGGTTCTTCTCTCCTTGCTCACACTTAGAAAATTCCAAAAATGAATCATATATCTGACTAAGGTTATTGAAAAATAAAATTCTCTCGTAGTTCCATAGCTCTTTTGTAGAATTCACACGTTAACATATGTCAAAAATATTTGGCTCCATAAAATTCCAGAGGCTTATTATCATTTGGTTGTTATGTTTTGGTTGTCATTTGGTTGTTATGTTCCTCCCACTTTTTGTACTCGACTGACTTAATATCAGGAGCAGGATCTACAAGATGCTAATACTTTCCTGGGCGCTTGAGATATACAATGACAGCCTTCTTCTAAGCAATGTGATTCGTTCTATTCAATTTTTGATTTGTCAATTGTTGAACCATGATGGGTAGCTGTCTTATTAACATTTTCAGTTTGGAGTTGTTCATTATGCAATCGATAAAGTAAGAAAGATATTAATGAGAATCGAGTGAAGAACGATAGTGCAAAGAATCAAAACTCAAATATCAACAACTATGCAACAACGAAAGAGTGTTGGAATGTAACCTGATTTCGTCCTGCTGAATAGATCAAGTTCAAGTGTAATGATGTAGTTAGCTTATCATGTATTAGGTTAGTTTTACTTGTGTTAGTGGATAATGGTAGAACATGGTTGATGTCTAACATCATTGTAATTTTTGAATTTTTCAGAATGATGTATTGTAGCTGGAGTGTTATATATTGAAAGGAATGAAAAGAAGCAATGTAGCTTCATGTTCAACAACTTCTCATTCAAATTTCTATCCAGCAGGTATCTTCTCTTGTTCATAGATGATTATTCAAGATTTTGCTGGGTTTATTTCCTAATGCAAAAAAGTGAAGTGCTTGAAGTCTTCACTACGTTTAAGGCAGAAGTTGAAAACCAGTCTACATTGTCAATCAAGACCTTCAGGTCTGATAATGGCATTGAATATACATCAAATGCCTTCCAGAAGTATCTTCAAGCAATTGGAATACATCATCAACTCACTATCACCTACTCACCACAACAGAATGGAGTCTGTGAAAGGAAAAACCAAACCATCATGAACATGGCCAGATGCTTGCTGTTGGAAACGAAGTTACCAAAAATTCTTTGGGCTGAAGCAGTCAACACTGTTGTATACTTGCAAAATAGGCTTCCAACTAAGTTTGTTAAAGGTAAAATTCCATTTGAAGCTTGGTGTGGAATTAAACCATCTGTTGATCATCTCAAAGTCTTTGGCAGTGTATGTTACTGTCACGTACCTAACATTAAAAGAGATAAGCTTGATCAACATGCAGAACTTGGAAATTTTGTGGGCTACAACAATCTTTCAAAGGGATATAGAATTTTAAATCCTCTCACTAATCAAGTTTATGTGAGCAGGAGTGTAAAATTTGATGAATCAAGTATATGGGATTAGAACACCAAATCTATTGCATCTTCTTCTCAATAAAAAATGTTGAAGTTGAGGAGGAACCACAGAAGATTTTGAGTGATGATTCAGATGAAGATGGCGTTGTAAGAGATACTAGAACCATAGATGACATCTATTCAAGATTTCATATTATTGTGTATGAATCTGTTGATGTAAATGAAGCCTTGAATTGTGAGAATTAGAGAGCTGCAAAGGAGAAGGAACTTAGTATGATCAATAAAAATGACATATGGAAGTTAGTGCTAAGACTAGCTAATAAGGAGGTGATAGGTCTAAAATGGATCTTCAAACTAAAACTCAATCCTGATGAGACAATCAATAAGTTTAAAGCAAGATTGGTTGTCAAGGGTTATGCACAGAAACTTGGAATTGATTTTAATGAAACATTTGCTCTTGTGGCAAGGTTTGATACAATTTGGATGCTCCTCTCCGTACAGCTTCAGTGGCAAGTGTTTCAACTTGATGTTAAATCTGCTTTCCTTAATGGCATGCTTGAAGAAGAAATTTTTGTAGAGCGACCAGAGGGATTCGAAAGAGATACTGACAGGGTGTATTTATTGAAGAAAGCATTGTATGGACTCAAGCAAGCTCCAAGGGCTTGGTATGCAAGAATTGATGAGTATTTGCTTGAGTCTGGTTTTCAAAAAAGCTACAACAAAGTTACTCTCTATGTTAAAGCTTCAGAAATTGAAACTCTGGTGGTTTCTGTTGGTGTATGCCCTTGCAGCCAATTTTGGTTGTAATTTTAATTGTATAAAATTTGTTTTATTCAATAAAAA
>JAOSBN010000009.1:28628731-28654709 GCA_027563595.1 Erythroxylum suave
AAATTATTAATTGTGATTATTATTTATTATTATGATTTTTGAAAATAGGGTTGATGTAAACTTGTAAACAGTAAACTATACAGTATATAACTGTACAATATATCAATGGACTATTTTGCAAATTTTAAAAATTTCAAGGACTATTTTATAAATATAAAAAATTACCCGGTATTGACCGGTACCGGTACAGTACCGTTTCATAACTGAATTCGGTACCGAGCCCGGTACGGTATTCGCAACATTGTTTATGAGTTAAAAATTAATTTTTTGCCCATGTTCCAATATAAAATCTTATGGGAAAAAATTAAAATGATGGGAAAGAAAGAGTGATTATTAATATTAATAAAAAATATCATTTTTAAAATAATTATTTAATAATAACTACTATTTTATCAAATGATGACGATGTAATTGATATCAAGTCTCTATATTAAGTCATTGATTTAAAGTTTAAAATGTTTTTTAATCATAATTAAAGAGTTTATAATTAGGATTATTTTATTCTTAATTAAGGAGTTAACTTTAAATTAATTAAGTTTTAGGTCGAACTCAAATTTAAAAAATCAGCTCGAATGATTTAAACATTTCAAGCCTTTTCCCTAAAATAATACCATTTTATTACGATCCAAGAGGGTTCAAACTTAGGTAAATTTCAATTTATGTGGCTCAAAACTAATTAGACTTTTGGTCAAAGTTAAACTCGAACGATAAATATCCAATCATTTTAGGACAATACAAGCCAACCAACTTATTATTATCCCTAATTTATATTTCATGAGACTAATATGTTTCCATGATTTATGGAAGGTAATGTTGTTAATTAATTTGAGTGGAAACCCATTATTTTTGGGCTATGCATTATCTCGTTGAAGATTCTATAGCATGTTATAATATATACCACTTGAAGGTCAATCAATGTTGCATCAAAGTTATAGTTGGAACTATTAATGGCCTACTTATGAGATCATTTCATAGATAGGAAGCTATTGAATTTGGATAAATAGAATTAAAATTTTAATTTATTCAAGGTTTAAATATATTTAAAAAGTTTCAATTCGTTTCCTAATTAAGACTTAAATTACTTTTATTATTAAAAAACTCATTGAGTTATATTAGGCCCTTGCTTTTCCTCTCTATTCTTCTTATGGTCTTGAATTTGACACAGTACTAGATCTCTTCAGATTCCATAATTTGCGTGACTTTCATCCTTTGTTGTTTTGATTTTGACATGTCTAATATGCACAAAAGAGAGAGAATCTGTTGTTATTTCTCCTATGAATTGGCTCTCTGATATTGCAGTTTCAGGAATTTTTCAATTCTACAACAACTGCATCCTTAAAAGACCAAAAGAATCTATTCATTGCTCAAAATTTCTAATCAAGAATTCCATTACCAGCACTAATCTAACCAACCATGTTTTTGAATTCTACCCAATCTTCAATTTCCTGTCTTTCCGAAGCCTGCAGGGAATGGAGATTCTTCCACATAAAGAACCATGGAACCTCTAATGATCTTTACTGCAAAATCCCTTCTCTTTCATAGAGATTCTTTGGCCTAACTTCTGAAACAAAAGCAGAACTTGGCCTCTCATCTTCCACAAGAACTTAAGATCCCTAATCAAGAATTCCATTACCAGCACTAATCTAACCAACCATGTTTCTGAATTCTGATAGCTCAAGTGTAAGGAAAAGATCTGATCTTTTCTCACCAACTTAAGCACCAATGGCTGTTTTTGGCAGAAATTGCAACCGTGGACATCTCTCAGCCGTCGAGCCAATCTTCAATTTCCTGTCTTTTGGAAGCCTGCAGGGAATAGAGATTCTTCCACATAAAGAACCATGGAACCTCTAATGATCTTTAGTGCAAAATCCCATCTCTTTCACAGAGATTCTTTGGCCTAACTTACTGAAACAAGAGCAGAACTTGGCCTCTCATCTTCCACAAGAACTTAATATTCCTACTCTTATAGCTTCTAATTATATGAGAATCTCAAGAGATTCCAGACTGAAAACCTCATAATCTGACAAGTACAACTGTGAATTCAGGTATGTCGGTTGCACCTTTTTCTTGTATTTTTGAACTGTCCCGTTATTTGGGGTTCGCTGACAAAATTGTTCCCTTGTTCATATATCTCCACTAGGATACACCAAGAATAAGGGAGCTAGCTGATAGGATAGAAATTGTTGTCGTGATCATAGAAGAGAGTTTCAGGACATTTTACGATAATAAAATACACACCTCCAAGTGGCTTGGATGATGAGATTGAGGGTCTAGGAAGTCATACAGATATGAGCATTCCAAGGAAGGGAAGTTGGTGGACATTAATCCAGGTGAAGAGGACCTTGGTTGTCAACATTGGAGACATGCTTCAAGCTTGGAGGCGACGATAAATTCAGATTAACAGAGCATCGTGTGGTGTCGGAAGGGAACGTTGGTTGATTTTCTATAGGTTTTTGGTGCTCTGAGGAGTACAAGGTGACTCTGACCCCAAATGAACCGCCGTTTGTTCAGAATATTTGAAGTTCAGAAGAGCTGTGAAAAGGGCAATTTTGAAAACTATGGCTACACATTCAGAGATTTTGCCGGAAACCACATCTCAACTTCAGGTCAACAAATGTGTGAATTCAAGTTATTTCTTTTAAGTTTCTGATCATACAAGATGTTTAAGAAGTTTCTGTCGTTTGGTTTATCTACCATTTCCCACCTGCCATTTAACTCTGCAATGTTTAGAAATTCAGGTTCAGGAAATCCAACCACTGCCACTCAGTCAATTATGATAAACAGGCTGAAACTTTTAGTATGTCATCAGAATCATCAGGTTATTACCTTGAGAAAAACAAGCAACTGCACAACTCAAAAGAGTAAACCGCAGAAAGAAAATTGATTCATTTAAAGAAATTAAACATGGGTTGATGGTACATAAATTACAGAGAAACTCGGTTCCTAGCTACTAAAGAGTCACTGGTTCAGATAACTGGCTAGTGCTGAGGTTGAAATTTGATAAAGGATGTTAGTCACTTCGCACTATCGAATAACCTGGAACCCCAACTTCCCTCCAGTTTGAGATATTCTGCAAGCGCTGAAGGGCCATTAGCTGAACCAAGCTTGTCAATCTAATCACTTATCAGCAATCTTCCAAAGTGCTTGCTTGATCATCCCTGCAGGTGCAACTGCCGTTCCTCGAAACTGAAAAACGAAGTGCCATAAGAGGAATATTCTGGGGACCATAAGATAAGAGCATAGAAATAACTTCCATGGACAAATGAGTTCCATCAGAAAGGCTAGTATCCGTCCCTAAAAGTTGGTCTGCTCAGAATTATTTCCATATGCTTCCCTAAAAGTGACAAGAAGATAAACACAAATAGATAACAGTAAGTAGAACATCCTCAGATTGCCATCTAACACAAACCTTAGATGTTATGGCCAACGTCAGAATGCCATCGAGAGTAGAAGATTGAACTGAGAGCACATCCACATGAAATTTATTGATTTCGTCCATGAATTCAAGCAGTATATATTCCCTGTACGGACACCTTATGTCAATGAAAACCTCTGCATCTTTCATGTTCACTTTTACATCTAAGGGTAGGCCAGTAGGTACTATCCCAATGAGATCAGGGTCAATTTCATCAATATCCGAGGCCTTCCTCTTGTTGATCCAAGATTTCTTGTTATTCCCAATCTTCTTGTTGTCATAGTTATCCGATGTCTGCTCGACCATCTCCACATAATTCCTTCTTGGCCTTGCCTCATTATCTACCGAATCCATGCATGATTCTAATTCTTCAACTCTTGCCTCAAGCTCCTTCAAGTATTTAATTGTAACACTGAGAATTGACGTCTTATCAATCTGAGCATACATGATCATGCACATTAGTATACAGAATTACAAGACAATCCAGAATTATAATATTGAGGCCACCTAGAATCAGTAATCTCATGAAGCCTGCTGACTGAAATGATCAGAAAGAATTCCAAATCATAAGCTACTATTTCGAAAGCAAACTGATTATAGCATATCATCCTAAAGCTTAGGATTGCTTTGAACACTCATAAACGAATAAAAATCCTAGGATAAGGTTTGGCTCAGATCAGAACTTAGTGTTGATAATAATATAAAATTCCTCCAACTGCATTCGCAGAAAGCATCATGCTTTAGTATCCTAGCAAAGCATGATATCTCTAGTCCCAGCAATCTTAATAAATCTTAAAATGGAGACATTCAATTACCTCGGAAACAGAAGGAATTATGGATCTGAGGATCTGGAATTTTTCATTCTCTTTTTGCTTATCCGATAAGTTATGTTTCTTACACACTTCACCTCCTTGGCAGTATTTTCCTCCATTTTCTTGGTTGAACCTCATAGAGGAGTCGCCATGCATCAAAGGAACTGAAAACAAAATTTTCTTCAACATATTTTGTTGCAATTGTGGCCTATGACCAACATCTACTTCTTTCTTCCAAGTAACGAAGCTCGATCTGTTATTTCCATGACGTGAGCACAAACTTTCAATGAACTGATTAGAGCCTCCAAGAATGACAGAAACAATTCTTCTGTAATGCAAGTCACTATCAACATCCAGGTCTAGAGAGGTCAACTTTGTGTGATTGCGTTCTTCAAGTTCTTTCGGCTGAATATGGGCTGCAGTTTTGCTATTGGGAGAAACAAGAGCTTTCTGTTCATTAACAACAGCTTCTGATATACAGTCACTGGAATTGATGGAATCTTGACCACCGTTGCTAAATTCATCATACATGAAATGCCAACTTTGAACTTGAGAAGCCACGTCATTTAAAAGTTCAAGCATGCAGGAGTCTTCAGACTGTTGATTATGCTCACAGCCGTTTGAACAGTTGTCAGCAGACTCCAAGTTGAATTCTTCATGCATATCTTCATGTACTTTATCTACCCCTTCTAAGCCAAATTTGGCATCTTGTTTGAGTATATATAAGTTTTCTATTTTCAACGTATCTGCAACTTCATGGTTGACCTGAGCACACACAGGATCTTTATCATCATCCGCATAAAGCGGAGAAGAAGAAGATTTCTCAGAACATATAGGCTTTGAGACCTCTAATAAAGAAGTTTTAATGTGTTGGATGAGACCAGGATCTTCTGCAACCTGTAAGATAAATCAAAACAGAAATGGAGACAAGAAAGAGAATATTTTGAGAAGCTGATCCCTTGGTATAAATTGGTAATCTTGTTGTGGAGAGGAAATTACCAGTTCAGTCACACCTAGCTCTATCACTCCATCAAAATGAGGAAAACACACCACGGTCTGTAAATTAGAGCCACAAGGGCTATTAGCATTAATATAATGACAAAATATTACACGGAAACAACAGCTTCCTATAAAAATCTAGATCTAATGACCTAAAATTTGAGTGGCATGAATTAAATCAGACTGGAATTAGTGAATGTGTAGATAAGCTTCAAACCCATAGAAAATGCTTAGGCGGAAAACATATCATTTGCATTACTTTAGTTTATATCCAAAGATCCATTTTTTTACCTGAATAGAGGCACTCTGACGCCATTGTTGATGTTGAGTTGCAGAAAAGCAAGTATAGCGAGAAAAATAAAAAACACAGGAGTCAGTTAATTCATACGATGATTAACTACTGCTACACTATTTCCTGAGGATAAATGTCACAGCGAATGGAAAACCAACCTTTGCTAGTAAAGAGCGAGAGAATACTTTACTATCTGCAAATTGAGCATTGCACAACCAAATGGTTCTCTTATCTTCAAATGCCCTTCCTGGTAATCTGTACAACAATTTGATAAACGATTCTTTGTCAGAGAAAATAACATCGCCGAAAGGAAAAGAAGAAATCTCAACTAGGAGAAGAGATATCAGTACCCTTGACCACGATTGAACACAAAGGACATGCAAACCAGGTAATACCACTCAGTATCTGAAAGATCCTCTGGAGATAACACAACTGAATGTCTCTTAGCCTGTTGCTCAGTTTCTCCTAGAAGTAGAGACTTGTAAAGTTCTCTCAACTGCCCACTCCTCTCTAGTCCTCGCTTATCAGCTTTGAGTTCCATGGCTTGTACAGTTTTCCTAGTCTTGATGTCTCCATTGTAGAAGCCATCAACCCATTCCAGTACTCTAAAGAACACACATTGCATGAAGTTATACAAACATAAGCATATCAAAGCATAAATTGAAAGGAACCAGGATAGGGAAGTGAAGGTTTCTCAACTCCTTTACAAGTCCTAGCCAAATTTGCATTTTTGGCAAAGAGAACTCCCAATGTGTTAATTTTTTCCACAATAAAACTCCCCTAACACTCAAATGTAGAAGTCCCGGGGTCTTTAATGATGTTATAAAAGAATCAATCAAGTCCCACTAAAGAAAAACAAATCATTACAGGCACGGGTGGTTTTCACCAAAAGGAGAAATTTCTGTTTTGGAAATAAAACATCCATACTGCAAACAGATAAATGTATCTCTCCAGACCCAGAAAAGGAATTCGAGAAAAAAAAAAAAAAGAGGAAAGAACTCAATACAGAGTAAAAAATACTTAAAACAAGGGCAAATACCCTTGTTGTGCAGTTGACAGTGACCAGAAAACAGCATAGCTCCACTGGATACTCCTCACAGCAACTGCAAGCCGTTTGCTTAAGTTGTCTGGCACTGAAAACGCCTGGTTATGGCCGATACTAGCCATTATCGAAGAACACCAACTTACAGAAAGAGAAACAAAAATAGCTTATCAGCAAAACACCAGGGAAAAAAGGGCACAATATTTATGCTTTTTGAGCTTGACCCAGTCGGTTAAATTGCTTTAAGCAGTGGTAAAAGAGGAAAGTAGCAGAATCCAATCATCAAATCACGGCCTTTGTACCCGAAGTCGACATGGGTAGAGCTTAACTTTGATATGTCGTAGCAAAGTAGCAGCCTTTAAGTAGGTGGAAAAAATCAATTCCTATGGAAATTGGACTTTGCTCACCACTGGTTTCTTGTTAATAATTGGCGGTGGTAAAGCAACAATGGACTTGAACTTGAAGGTTCTGTTGGATTTTTCTCAATTAATAAGCAGACCATGTGATTAAATCTGCAATGACTTATTTAAAGAACAGAAGAAGGACGGGAGGATACAGGAGGAAACAATTTAGTCATACAAACAACGTAAGCGTACGCCTCGCAAGTCCTCCTTTCATTTGTTGGGCTCGAAAACGACATTCAGCTCACATGCTCAAATAATGGTGTAAATAGATTTTTAAAATTATATAATTAATATTTAAAATAGTCATTATTTTTAATAAGAAAGGCTAATAATTTTGAATAATAATTAATAATATGTAAATTAATTATTTTATATATTTAGTGATGTGTTAATATATTATCACTATTAATTAATTAGCTATTTAAGGGTGGTTGAGTAGGTGAAGTAGGAGGCATAAGGTCAAAAGGTCCTATGTTCAAATCTCCCTACCTATACTCTTTCGATCGAGCCTGTCATACAGAACTTGCCTAGTAGAAGTACCCAATTGGCATGATTTGTATGTTATTACGTCAATATGAAGATTTACCAAATACGCATCCAAAAGATTGCGACTGCAGGTTTCTCCATTCAAAAAAAAACTTGCAATCTTTATTTTTTAGGTGTTTATTAAGTTAATTTATCAATTATACGTTACAAGTCTTTAATTATGTGATTTGAGTGAATTATTTGATAAATTAATGATTAAATTAAGTAATAAATTCGATTTAATTAGTATCTATAATATTTATATGAATTTAAATGAATTATAATCTCTTAAATTGAGAGATTTTTAAAAGATATTGTTATGCCCTTTTAATGGAGTTCAAGGCATTGTTATAAGTAATAAATCTCAAGGATCCTTGATCATAATATTAGGATTGACAATTTGAGTTCAATTCAAAGTCAACTTATCAAAGTCGATTTAATTGATTTTCAAGTCAAGACTCAAAATAAAAAAGGCTAAGTAGACTCTATTTGAATAGGGATGTCAATGAGCTAAGCCAGTGCCTAGCCCCGCTTGACAAACAGGCCCGTAGCTCAGGTTATGGCTCGACGGGTCAGGGGCGGGCTAGCCTTGTTTTTTAATAAAAACTTCCAAAATAACGTCATTTTAGAAGTAACGGTCGGACCACGAGCTGTGCCGGACCAGGCCGTAGTAGGCCTGCCTTCGACCCATGACTTGGTCAATCGGATTAAAAGCGGGTCAGCCCAGGTCGGTTTTGATAAACAATATGAACTAATTAAAGCAAAAAATATCGTTTTGTTCAACAATTATGTTTGAATCCAATAGAATTTCGAACGAATTCAAACTCAAACCTAGGTCTACCCACTGTTTAGAATATCATATCGTACCAACAAAAAATCGGTACTGACAAAAAAAGTATCATATCGAACTTTGGTACTGGTCGGTATTGGCTCTTTTAGTTGATGACTTGGTATCAGTTAATAACCAAAATATTGATCAAATAACAGTCAAAATTGTAAATTTTTAAAAAATATGACTAAATTGAAAAAAACTTAAAATTTCCCTTATATAAAAAATAAGTACTTATACATCAAACAAATTATCTATAATTTATTTAATAAATAACACAAATATAAATTAGAATGTATTAAATAATTTTTATGTCATTAAATTTATACAAAGTTATTAGAAATTATACAACTACATGTACTAGTTTAATACAATCATATTTAATATTTTTTAAATTTTATATATTGATAATATATATACTTTAACACATACACATACATACATGCATATATATATGAAAAATATTATAATAACAGTTAAAGTATTTAAAGATAATATGTGAACTAATTTTTTCTTTTAAGAAAATATGTGAAAATAATATTGATAAAATAAAGAAATATTTGCTATATTAATTTAATATTATTATGATTTCTTAAGATATGATTGAAGTAAAGTAAGAAAATTGTATAATATAATATATTGAAATATTATTTTGTAATTTCATAAAATTTAGAAATTATATTATAATTTTAAAAAATAATCCGAAAATGACACTGACATTGACCAATACTATCATAATCAAATATAATATCAAATTCAATACAGTATTTGTATTCATAACAATGGGTTTGACTTGACCATCTCGGGCTATATTGTACCTCTATCTTCTATTTTTTTGGAATGGAATAGTCGTAACAGCTATCTTTTAAATATTGCATAGGATAAATCTCTAGATTAATATAATAGCCTGTAAATTATATCAATCAGATATTTTATATTAGACAAACCTTATATGGGCAGCTTTTTGGTCCCATAAGACTTTTTGGTCCCGTAACGTCCTACCTTACCATCTCAACCGCTACTAATACGGTAGTCGCACTCAACTATCCTAGGCAACATTCATTGGACCAACCACACACGAGGTACAAGCAGTGAATGTGTCTACCAATCAATTGGTGACAGCATAATCCGAAGTTGTTGCATGCATATAAATTTTGTGCAATTAAAAGCTGTTATTTTCAATGGGTACATGATTTTGGTCCTTTGCCTTGCCGCCTACGACCAATAAATACACCGCAGGATAAGAAAAGCATCCATGACCACATAGTACTGTCTCCAATTTTTATTGTTATCACCTGTTTTTGTTTTGTTCCAATCAATACAGTGATTAATTGCACCCAAAAACCAGTGCAGTGTCATATCAAAATGTATATCTTTAACTCTATTTAATAATTTTACTATTTTTAATTAAATTATATAAATTTAATTTAATAATTATTAATAAATATGATTAAATTTAAAATATCTTCAAAAATATTAATTTTGAAATAAAATTTGATTTAATAATTAAATACATATAAAATAAGTATTAATTTATAAATTATTTATTTTAATAAATTAATATAATCTTGCTTATAATTTATTAATAAATATAATAGAAGAGATTAAAATTAATTAATTAATTAAAAATATTATCTTCCAATTTCATCTATAATAAAAATATAATTACGTTGACATTAACAACCAAATAGGTTTTTGTTTAACTAAAAAGTACAAAAAAAAAAATAGAAATGAAACTAAATAGGCCATAAACTTTTGAAAATATTTTTATTTAGTGGAAATTTTCAATTTAATGACTTACGTTTCAAATTTTGTATAAATAAGGTTAAAATATTTTTTAATGATGTGACATGACCGTATTAAAAAAATAATATTTTAACCTATTTATATAAGTTTTAAAATGTCAGTCATTAAATTAAAATATTTAAAAAGTTTGATTCTAAATTAAAAAAATTCAGACATGTTTAAATATGTTATCCCTATATTTAAAAATGTATTATGATACACATTAATTATTTGACTTTAGGAGGTTGGTATTCGTGTACAACATGTCTCTTTTGAACTTGTAGACAAATTACTGAGACGTAATAAATAGGTAAAACATTTGTCAGAGAATTCTGATTGTAATATATTTAATATAAATAAAAAAGAACAACAAAAAAGGGATAAATGATTTAAATAATTTGAATTTTTATTTTCTTGTTCTCTCTTAATAATAATTCTAACATTAAAGTGATAATCATTGTTTTAAAAACCAAGGTAAACTAGTAAGACAAAAATTTTATGATTTATATTAAACTGTTATAAAACTGATTAAAAATTAGATAAAATTAAATAATTTAAAATATGACTAAAAGAAATTGTCCTTATCTATGGTATAATATGAAATTTATTTAAAGGAAGTTGTTAAATATAGATTAATAAATTTACATATTATTTTACTAAAATTGATTGATTAATTAATAAATTGATTGATTTTTATTAAAGTAAATTGAGCTAGAAAATTAGACAGTTTAAAATTTTTAATATTGAACTGATTGAACTGGTTGAGTTTTTAATCATTAGTGATAATATCGGACCAATCTCTAATACTATTTTTCATAAAAATAACATATCATAATTAATATACACAAATAATGATTGCAATTTTTAAAAATTATTGGTGTGAGCGAACGAGTGATCGAGAAAATTTATTTAAGTATGGAAATTTTGATAACAATGGAGACCCATTGTTCCTCAGGTATGCCTTTAATGTCAGATACATTATCCAATAAATAGTAAGGTACAAAATGTTCAAGTTATTTGCAATAATATACAAAACAACAAGCACAGTATATGTGCATTAAATTTGAAAATGAAAGTTGTACGGCTTAGATGAGAATGGTCCAGCTTGGAATGCAAATATCCCATATATTTTTCTCAATATTAGTTAGTTATTAATTTCATAAATAAGTATTTTAATAGGTTAGGCCGGACTAGATAGAATATGGTTCGGTGTTGGCTAACCTTGAACCAATCTTTTCAAGGTGCTACTCGAATTTGGGTTCCATTTTGCTCGAGTTACTCAAACAATGTCACTTTGAAAGTTAAGTTGTTCAAACATTTTAAGTTAGGCCTCAAATCAATTTTTAAGTTTGAATTTATTCAAAATTTGGGCAACACAGATGACATGTTTACTTCAAATCAAGTTAAACTAGATCGAATTGGGTCGAACTTTAACTCGTTTATTATCATTATTTATAGATACCCCAAAATTTTAGTCAATATTGAGTAGTTTTAAATTTCATAATTAAGTATGTTCAGTTGTTCACAAGCCTCAGCTGGATAGGATGTAGTTCCTCCTCCATTTAGCTTAACCCAACTTTTTTAGACCCAACTTTGTCAAACTTAGTTGGAGGGTTATTCGTTGCTTAATATGCCTAATAAAACAAATAATAGTTGGCCAATTTGGCCAACCAAACCTTCAATCTCGTGCCTATAAATAAGCAGGAGATAAACAAAGAGAAAGTATCCATACAGGCAGAACAAAAATAAAGAGAGAGAGAAGTGGGGTGAGAAAAAAAGAAGAGAGAAGAGAGAAAAGTATTCTTTATTTTTTATGGGTCTAATTTTTCCTCTTGTAATTCTCTACTTTTTCAGTAGTAAAATTCTTCTATCTTTGTTGATGGTTTTTACCTTAATTTAGGTATTTTCCACGTAAAATCTGTGTGTCTATTTTATCTTCAATATTTTTAGTTTTTAGCTGCGACCTTACTCTGGCCAAGTCCTAATTGTTTCTAACAAATGGTATCAGAACCAGTCTTGGGTGTGTATATCTGCTTATTGTATACTTTGCGATTGCCACCAAGAGTGAATCCTCTACATCAAAAGATAAGTTAGAATATTATTCACCCTATTAAAGACACTATTCATAAAGCAGTTGTGATAGAAGCAATGGCGGTAAAGTACAACATTGAAAAATTCAACGAGAGCAATTTCTTACTATAGAAGCTGAAGATAAAGGCAATCTTAAGGAAAGATAATTGTCTAGCGGTCATTAATGAACGGCTAACTGGAGTCACAGATGAAAAGTGGACAAGATAGATAGAAATGTTGTAGCTAATTTTCACCTAGCTTTAGCTGATGGAGTATTATCTAGCATAGAGGAAAAGAAAACTGCGAAGGAAATGTAGGATCACCTTACAAAATTATACGAGGCCAAATCTCTCAACAACAAAATTTTTCTAAAGAGGAAAGTATACACTTTACGTATGTCAGAATCCACTTTGGTGACTGAGCACTTAAATACTTTGAATATTCTATTTTCGCAACTCACATCATTGGGGCACAAAATAGCAATAAGTGAACAAGCGGAACTTCTACGTCAAAGTCTACCAGATTCATATAATCAACTTGTCATAAATTTAACAACTAATATAGATACTGTAGTCTTTAATGACATTGCAGCTACTATTCTGGAAGAAGAGAGTCGACATAAGAGCAAGGAAGACAGGTTGGCAAGTTCGCAACAAGCGGAGGCCTTGGCGGTGATGAGAGGTAGATCAATGGAACGTGATCCAAATGGGAGTCACAATCATAGTAGATCAAAATCTAGGAGTAAGAAGAACTATAAATGTTACAATTGTGGTAAGAAAGGTCACCTAAAAAAAGATTGCTGGAATTTAAGCAAGAAAGATTATGTTCCTTAAGGAAACATTTCAAGCACTTCAAATGATGGAAGCGCAATGGTTTGTGAAGCAATAACAACTATTGGAGGAAAAAGAAGATTTGTTGATGTTTGACTGTTCGATTTAATAACTACTTTTCATATGACCTTTCAAAGAGAATGGTTCCATCAGTATGAATCTGTCTCTGGAAGATCTGTGTACAGTTGTAATGATAAAGCTCTTAAGATCGTTGGTATTAGCACCATCAAGTTAAAGTTGTATGATGGTACAATTCAAACTATTGAAAAAGTGCGACATGTGGAGGGCCTAAAGAAGAATTTGTTATTTGTAGGACAACCAGATGATCTCAGTTTCAAATTTGAAATTCAAAAAAAGATCATGAGAGTAATTAAATTAGCACTAGTATTTATGAAAGCAGAGAAGATTGGTGCAAATATGTACATGTTGAAGGGAGTAACTTTGTAAGAAGGAGGTTGTAGTGTCTAATCTAGATGACAAATCTATAATGACGTGACACAAAAAGCTTAGACATATGTCAGAACAAGGAATGAAAGTACTTGCATAGAAGAATCTACTTCCAGGTCTTACAAAGGTTTCACCACCCTTTTGTCAGCATTGTATTGTGATTAACTAGCATTGATTGAAATTCAACACATCAAAGTTCAGTAACAAAGAAATTATAGAATTGATTCACTCTGATATATGGCAAGCACCAGTTACCTCCCTAGGAGGAGCAAATTTTGTTGTAACATTCATAAATGATTATTCGAGGAGATTTTGGGTATTTCCTATCAAGAAGAAATCATGTGTTTTTAGTCTTTAAATTTCACAAAGCACGAGTAGAACTTGAATATGGTAAGAAAATCAAGTGTTTATGGTCAGATAATAAGAGAAGAATATATCGGTAAATAATTTGATGAATTTTGCAAGCAAGAAGACATCAAAAGGCTGTTCACGACGACATACACTCCTTAACAAAATGGAGTAGCAGAGCGGATGAATAGAACTATATTGGAAAGAATAAGAGCAATGTTGAGAATTGCAAGCTTATATAAGAAATTCTAGGCAGAAGTAGTCAATACTACCTATTATGTGGTGAATCGAGCTCCATCAACTACAATTGAGTTGAAAACATCGATGGAGATATGGACTGATAAACCAGTGAATTATTCAAACCTCCATATATTTGGAAGTCCTGCCTATGTGATGTTCAATGCCCAAAAAACTACAAAATTGGATCCAAAATCTAGAAGATGCATTTTCTTAGTGTATGTTGAAGGTGTGAAGGGGTAACCAGTTGAATATGATGTTCCAAATACTCGGAGATCAACTAGCATAAGAAAAGCATCGAGCTAACACTCTGACTATATTACGGAGGGCAATATTGTATACTGTCTTTTAACTGAGGACAAGCAGCTATCAACTTTTCAAGAAGCAATAAATAGTTTAGATACATCTTAGTGGATGATAGCAATGCAAAAAGAAATTAAAGCACTTCATATGAATACGACATAGGAGCTGATGTCATTACCGCAAGGAAGAAAGCCTATTGACAATAAATGTGTTTACAAGATCAAGCGAAGTGGTAACAATCAAGTGGAGTGATATCGTGCTAGATTGGTGGTAAAAGGACATGCTCATAAAGAAGGTATTGATTTTTAAAAAATATTTTTTCCTATGGTTTAACTCACTATAGCTCGAGTAGTTCTGGCAATGTGTGTTATACTTGACTTGCATCTTGAGCAGTTATATATGAAAACTATATTTCTTCATGGAGATCTTGAAGAAGAAATTTATATGCTTCAACCAGAAGGTTTTGAAGAAAAAAGGAAAGATAACTCAGTTGTAGGATAAACAAATCTCTGTATGGTTTAAAGCAGGGGCCAAGTTGTTGGCATAAAAGATTTGATTCCTTCATCGTGAGTCTTGGATACAGCAGACTGAATGCAGACCCTTGTTTATATTTCAAAAGGTTTGAGAAAGATGATTTTATAGTCTTACTATTGTATATAGGCGACATATTGGTAGCAGGCTCCAACAATGATCGTATAAAAGCATTGAAGGCACAGTTGGTTGGGAAATTTGAAATGAAGGGCTTGGGACCAACAAACAAGATTCTAGGAGAGCAAATTCACTGAGACAAAAATGATAGGAAGATTTGGCTTTCTTAGAAGAATTATTTGAAGAAGATCTTGCGGCGATTCAACACATAAGATTGTAAGTCAATTTATACCCCTCTTTCTGTTAATTTCAAGTTATCCTCGAGTATGAGTCCTAGTAATGAAGAAGAGAGGATAGAGATGTCTCGAATACCGTATGCATCAGTAGTGGGAAGTCTAATGTTTGTTATGATTTGAACAAAACCAGATATTGCACATGTAGTGGGAGTGATTAGTCGATACATGACGAATCCTAGTTGAGAGCAATGGAATATAGTTAAGCGGATTCTCATATATATCAAGGGAATCTCAGATATTGCATTATGTTATGAAAGATCATATTTTACTGTCAGAAGATATGTTGATGTTGATTATGCAGTTGATCTTGACAAAAGTAAATCCATAACTAGCTATGTGTTCACATTAGCTGGAGGAGCTGTAAACTGGGTTTCAAAACTGCAATCAGTTATAGCTACGTCAACAACAGAAGCAGAATATGTAGTAGCTACACAAGCCAGTAAAGAAGCAGTGTGGTTGAAGATGTTAGAAGAACTTGGGTATAAACAAGAGAATATTACTCTGTATTGTGACAGTCAAAATGCTTTGTATCTTGCAAAGAATCCAGAATTTCATTCAAAGACAAAGCACATTCAAGTTTTCTATCACTTCGTTTCGTGGGAAAGTGGAAGAAGGAATGGTGGACATGCAAAAAATCATACAATGGACAACCTAACAGATTTTATGACAAAAGCAATCAATGCTGACAAGTTTATGTGGTGTCAATCCTCGTGCAGCCTGACAGAGACGTAAGTAACATGAAGCGGCAAGGTAGAAAAAATTCTATGAAGATATGATTGATTCTCAATCAAATCTCAAGGTAGGAGAATTGTCAAACTTAGTTGGTGTGCTAGGCACTGAATTTCGGTGCCTAACATGCCTAATAAAACTAATAATTGTTGGCCAATTTAGCCAACCATACCTTAAATCTCCTGCCTATTTAACAAAGAGAAAGTATCCATACGGGCAGAAGAAAAATAAAAAAAGAGAGAAGTTGGGCGAGGAAAAAAAGAAAAAAGAAAAAGAAGAGAGAAAAAATTTTATGTATTTTTTATAGGTCTAATTTTTTTCTTTGTAATTCTCCAATTCTCAGTAGTAAAATTCTTTTAACTTTATCTGTAGGTTTTCACCCTAATTTAAGAGTTTTTTACATAAAATTTATGTGTTTATTTTATCTTCAATATTTTTAGTTTTATTTTAACTACGATCTTACTCTGTTTAAGTTCTAATTGTTCCTAACAAGCGTGAGTTTATATTTGAATTCGCTCGAGTTACTTAAAACAACGTGATTTCAGTTTGAGAGTAAGGTTGTTCGGCTTTTTTAAGTGGTGTTTCAAACCAACCTTTTAAGTTTGAACTTAGTCATTATTCAAACAATAGATAATTGAAGTGTTGACTTCAAACCGAGTTGAATTAGATTGAATTGGGTCAAACTCGAACTCGTCTGTATCTTTATTCATTAATACCCCACTTCTTCTTTTTTAACCAATACTTAGTAATATAAGTTTCAAAGTCTAAGTATGATAACATGTCAGATTCGTTTAGATTTAGAATATGTTTCTTAGCTCGAACAATTCAAATTTAATCTGTTGATTTTACGTTGGATAACATTTCGATGAGCTGAGCTCATGCCCATCTGTCATTCCTACTTATAATCCATCAACAAAAGGATGAAGTCACCTTTCACCCTTCACCTTTCACCTTTCACCTTTCAGCCTTGAGTGCTTGGAGTGGATGAGGCTTTAATGGCGGATCACTGTCTTCTTCTGGCGTTGGTCATGAAGGACAGTGAAGACTTGACACCACCCAGACCAGACCGTAGTGTTAGTGAAGAATCGGTGTGAATTATTGCAGGGACCATTAAGTTTTGTGTTGTCAATTTAGTCGTGACACGAAAAAGGCTGTGAAGGCAACTCGACTTCGCTTGCTCCTATGTGTCGATGATGAGCTGAATGTTACGAAATTTTCCTAATGTCATTTTAGCTCCTGTCAGGACTATCGACCAATCACATTCATTATTATCATTTATTACCTATATTTATGAGTCACCATTTATTGCATTTGTATACAACACCTCTCGCTACTGAGTACTGACCTGTTTATGTTTATTTATATACTTATATGTTTATATTTTTAAATTTAATAAAAATATATTTATTTGAATTTTTAATTTTTAATTTTTGTTTTTGAATTTTGCTTCTTCCTATTTTTATAACCTATGAAAAATCATAATGAGTCATTTTTATTTTTATTTTTTATAACATGATTTATTATCAATTAAATATATATTATTTAATTATTTAGTATTGGTTATCAATAAAAATGTTAAATAATTTAATTAAATATTATATTAAATTATTTACTATTATTATTATTAATAATCATGAATAATTTAACTTAAAATTTAATTAAATATTAAAAATTTAAAAATATAATATTTTTAATATAATAATTATCAAGGAATATGATTTAAATTTAGAATATCATCAAAATAAATAAAATTTAAATAATAATTGATTTAATATTTAAATAAATTTTAATATAAATTATTTATTTTAATAAAACGTAATATTTTTACAAAAATTTATATAATTTATTGATACGTAAAAAATAATTTATATTCAAGTTTATCTAATATTTAAGTATTAAAAATTAACAACTAAACATATTTTTGTCCTTATTTCTTATTTATAAAACAAAAGCAAAAAAACTAACAATAAAATTTTCAGACTTTTTTGCAGTTTTTAAGTTTATAGTAAAATTCCTACTCTTTAGATTTCTATTTAAAATAAAAATAAAATACACATTACATAAATATTATATATGAACCAATTAAATATTATTGACATAAAGACCAGCTCTTAAACATGATCCAAATTGATTAGATTCAATTTAAATTAATAATTATTTTAATTATCCTAAATTATGGATTTGAATTAAATTTAATTGGTTCAAGTTGAAACTAAGACCTAGAATTAAATTTATTATGCCAATATTATTTAATTAATCCGTGTGCAATAATTCTCTTATCTTATTTTTCAATGAAAGTATAATAATTTTTAAAATTTTAAAATTACAAAAAAATAGAAATTTAAAGATTAATTAAAATTAGAAGATCATCATGTAATCACCACTTTTACTTGGAAAAAAACCTTTATAAATGGCTTAAGCATACTCGTGGAAATAGGTCGGGTTGGGCTTGCTTTGAAATTTTTTTTAGGCTCGAGTCAAATCTGAAGCCTAATTAGGTTCAATTAAATTTAATTTAATTTTTAAAATCCAAAACAATATCATTTATAAAAAGTGCATCCTTCAGTTCAAGTGAGATCGAGCAGTCCAGACTCAATACGAAGCTCAAAATTGAAAGAAAAAGTCTAGCTTGAATATTTTGAACCGACTAACTTTTCACTTCAATTTAATTTGATAATTTTGATTATTAAAAATTGATCATCAACTCGTTTCATTAATTAAAATTAATTAATTAATTTCTATTTAATATTTTCTTCTTTAATTATTCTTTAAATTCTTCAATTTTGCTCAATTTTTACCTATTTTATAATAATTTAATATCATTCATCCTTTAAATTTTAAGTTTATTATCTTATTTACATAATTTTTTAATTTTGGTTCAATTTTTAAAATGATGATAACGATTGATCCATGTCATTTTGTTTTTTTGTCAATAAAAGCATCCGTAAAAGCCATGACTTACCTGAGAATTCGATCAAAAAGGACATACACCAAACCATTCAATCAGACAGCAGCTTGAAATTTTGTATTCAGGCTCAATTTTGATCTTCTCATTAATTTATTTTTAAGTTTTTTAAAAATTAAAAATGACAGAACTTTGTCCAAAATGACAACATTTTTTAGTACTTAATTCAATTTTTAAAAATTAAAAAAAAATTAAATGAGGTTGGACAGCATCAAACCTGGTGGGTCCACGCTCAATTGTCGTTTGTCGATACCATATATGTATATATATACATATATACACATGCAGCATGGAGCTCACATAGGCTTATGGCCAGAGTTGGTAAGAATAATAACAGTTGTGGGATGGGCATCCCAAGAAGAAAGGATTCTTGCCCTTGACTTGGGACACTGGCTAGTTTCCAACTGTGTCTGGTCGTGACTGAATCTGATAGTCTTGTTGTCATCTTCTCGTTTGCTTTTTGGTCATTGTAACTCTTCTTTCGGCTTGTACTAGAACAGTCGTACAACTGTTTTTCCTATTCTTCTTGTGATTGTTTAACTTCTCATGAGGCCATGTTCCATGGTCCGCGGTCATTGGTCTATTTTAGAACCTTTTGTCTGAACGGAATTACCAATATTTTAAAATTAAACAAAAAGTTGAATCAAGTTTAAAAGTTTGGTTTAAGATTGAATAAATTTAAATAATTTGAAATATGTTTGAATAATATTATTTTTATTTTTTAGGTTTAATTTAAAAAATTATTAAATAAAAATTGGTCGGATTATTTTAGTTCGTGGAAACTTATTATTTTGAGAAAATCAATCAGTTAATTAATAAAGTAATTAATTTTTAACAACAAGATTTATTAAAGTAAATTAAATCAAACAGTTGACTAAGTTAACTTTTTATAATTAAATAGACCAAATTGACTGAATTTTTTAATCACTGATGTTTAGCGTTAGTAATGGTTCAAGCTTAGTCTAATTACAATTTTTAAATCTGAATTTAAAATTTAAAATTAATATTAAATCTGAATTTAAAATATATAATTTATTATTTGGGTTCAAATTTATTTGAATAATGTCTCATGTTTAGTATCAATAATAAGTTGAGTCAATATAATTCAAATTATTTTAAATTCTAATAATTTTGATTTTTTAATTCAAGAGATGACTTTTGGAGTTTAAAATCTAAGGAGATGGTTGATTCGCATAGAAGAATGGTAATAAAAACGATAATGAATATAATGAGGAATGATAATAGATATTATCATTATAATTATGATTGTTGGTTCAGATGAATTAATGATTACCATTATCATTGATAGTGGTTGGTTTGTAATAAATATTGAGAAATAAAATTTTATTATATTTAACTAATTATAATGTAATTAATTATATTTTAATTAATTAATTAATTAGTTTTTTAAACATTTTTAAAAAAAGAACCATTACTAAGGAATGAGTTTCATTCCTCTACTAAATGGAGGGTATAGAGGATTTCCCAAAAGTGAGATATTAAACTATTGCCCCTATAATAATAATTAACAACCAACCACTCACTTTACCCATCAACCCCTTTTCAAACCCATCAACCAAGCATCCCTTATAATTTGTTTATTAATTTCGGACATGTTTGCTCCAAACAAAATGTAAATCTACTCATGTTTAAATTGCAAGGTGAGAGATAGATTGATCATTTATAAACTTGTTAGAAATAGAATTTGAAATATGAGTTTACCATCATTATAAAAAACCCATTGCAAGTTTTAATATTTACAAGTTTTAATTAAGAAAAAATGTAAAAATGGAGATTACTTGATTTTTTTTTAATGATGAGAGTTTAAAATTTAAAGAATCAAATAGTTGACATAATTTAAAATTTGTTAATTTATTTGAATTTATTATCAAAGTTAAATAATTTAGTTATTTTAGGTTACCTATAACTTAATTTTACTACACATTTCTATATATTTACTCACATGTGTTTGTCTACGAGATTAGTGTGATTATTGTTTATGTATATTTTTTATTTGTATATATTTAAATTAGAATTCTATTTTTATTTATATATGTATATTATTTATTTGAGTCTATTGGAAGCAGTCTCTCTACTTAGTAAGATAACAAAGTGTATTATCGAACCTCTTCAGACTTCAACTTTAATGAGACTCTCATGGGGTGTTTGTTGTTGCTGTTGATAAAGTTAAAAAAATTTACGATAACAAAATTTTCAATATAAAAAATATTTTATTACAATAAAATTAAATAATTAAGCTATCGATAAGATCTCATCTTGATTTATTATTTGATATTATCTATTTTGTTTTGAATTTATTTTTGTGCTTAAATGTTAAAATTAATGTTTTGTTTTCTTTTAGGAGATGAAAAGTGAAGATTGCATTGAATTAGAACTCTTTGATAATAATCACAAAATTTAGATAAATTGAAGAGATTGATGTAGTGGATAAGGTTGATCACCTGAAGCGTTAGAGTTTAATTGAAAAACTTCCTCTTATCCTTACCATGTCGGAACTTCTTACTATCATTTATTTGATATAAAATGCTATCACACGTATTCAATAGATGATAAGTTTTGGTTTGAATGCTGGGTTTGAACCAGTTAATTTAGAAAATTTGGACTTATTACGAGTATCCTAATATTAGCTGAGATCTTATCAATTAGAGTTTGGTAATCTTGATTTTCTCAATTTTAAATTCGGTTGATTTAATTTATTTTCGTATTAATTTTAGTTAATCAGTTATTTAATCAAAAACTCCCATTTAATTTTACTTGAAATAAAGGAGCTACTGTTTAATTCTCAAGAGATTCAACTTGGTTCCATAACTATTACAAAAATTTAAAGAATCAGAATTATTTTGAAAGCGTAAAAAATTCGACTAACCATTTAAATTTATTTTTAGCCTCTTTCATAATAGATTGTGGTCTAAGTCAATATTCAACGTCTCCGTGACTTTATGGATCACACTAACTACTGACTCACCAAAAATATTTATAAAGTACTCTTAATTAAAAAAGGATGATGCATTGAAATAGCTAATATCAATTAATTTGAACTCGTAACTTAGTTATGAATCGTTAATTTGTCATGATAAATTTTGACTGGCATGAATTTAACATACTCATTAGAATTAACCAGATTTTGAATATGACTCAATTTTTTTTTGTTAATTTTAAAATGACCCAATTTGAATTTCAAAAATATTAAATAAAACAACATTATTTTAAATGTTTAATTTAAAAAAGTAATAAAATTTCAATTATAATATAAACTTTTGGACTTATTTATTGGAAATATTTCTTTGATGAATTCCTTGGAAACTTCTATAGTAAACAAAATATACAAAATTGTGATTAATCAAAATTTTCAAAAATTCGAAATTTATTACTAATAAGAATTGGATTATAATGAAATTTATATTCGTATTGATTCAGACCAAATTATCTATTTTTATTACTTTATTTTATAAAAATTTATAAATTCATGTACAATAATTAAATGACTAAGATCAAGCTAAAAGTAAAACAAAAAGCACTTCAAAATTATAATAGAAGATCTTGCGTACTTCGATCCAATGTTAAAGTCGTTTAGATAAGTGATTTGACTTAGATTAAGAATTTTTTTATTATAATAAGAATGGAATTTACAAGACATGGTTGGAAGTACATTGTTGTTGCTTGTGGCAGCGCTGTAGATGATAACTGACATAATGACACGTGAAGGCCAAAGTGACCCAATCATTGTAGTTTTACGCTCTGTAATGTGAAAAAAACAGTGGTCTCGTCTATTAATGAGTGGGGGACAGAGCACTCATTCGAATGAGATAAACGTTATAAATGCATCTGCGTACATCAGAATTTCGGGATTCTCTTTTGGGTTTTAGATTGTTTGTTGTTTTCCAACGCGGGCCGGGCTCGGGTCTGGTATTCTGGCCTGAGATTTTGGGCCTGACCTTAAACTCGAATCTTATTAAATTGATATTCTGACCTGAGATTTTGAGCCTGACCTTCCTGACCTTGAATCTTATTAAATTTGATAGTTTGAAGTTGGATTAAATTTATTATTTTAGTTTTTTAAAATTAAAATGGTATTTTATATAAATTTTAAAATTTTGAATTGGGTATTATAAGTTTGAAGTTGGTCCAAAGTGTAAAAATAAAAAAAAATTGAGCTAAGCCTGAAATTTTATCACCTTATGTCAAGCCTGTTAAATTTGGGTCAGATCAAATTGAACTTTGTATGTCACCTCTAATTGCGCCCAATCTCTCTTCTAAATATCTTTGGAAGATAGAAATTGTGTCATTTAGGGATGAATGTTATAATAATAACAACAATAATAATAATTTGATAAAAATTTCACTGAAACATAAAATTTAGAAAGATCCAGTAATACATAACCTTACTTTTAGTTAGTAGAATTTAACGATAATAAAATAATATTGTTTTGGTATAATTAATTAAACTAATAATGTTTTAATATCCAATATTATCAATTATTAACTAATACTCAATATTTTAAAAATTGAACTTATTCAGATGGTTTAATAGTGACGATCAACTTGTCAATTTAGTTTTTAACCTTTTGATTCGGTTTAGTTTAATAATATTTATTGTTAAAATCGACAAGTTTATTAACTATTTATTCATTTTTTTAAATTAGTCAGTTTTTATAAATCAAAATAATTCGATTTATTTTTATTTAATAATATTTTTAATTAAATTTTAAATTATTCTATAGTTGCAGATAATCTTCTCTAATTATTTTCTTTAATTTTTAAAACATTTATTGTATAATAATGCTTTATAATTGATAATATTTTAAATAATTTTTATAAAATTCTTGGATTTTTTTTAAGGCCTGGTGGCAATGGCGACAACAGCCGGGCACCTAGCCGCCGCCGGGGGTTCCTGTCCCCGTCGTCTATTTGGCAGGTTCCATCGGACGCTAGATACAAATTGTACTGTTAAGGATCTGTTAATAACAGCAGCAGCACCAGGGAGAGAAGAGACTAGAAAGCAAAATAAGAAGACAAAGGCTATAGTACGAAGGACAAGTTACAGCTTGTCTGCTACAGTGTCTTCTGTTATGGTTGAATACGTAGCCAGCATTTTCTATTTGTCTGTTAGTGGAGTAAAGCTACTGTTGTTGCCATTTTATTTTTTCTCTCACGTCAAAACTTGATTTTTAAATAATATAAGCAACAATAGTATAAAAAGACAAGTATATTCTATACTTGCCTCTTCACGAGGATCTGCATATCAGAAACTGTAAATCTTATTTGAGGCCTAAGTTATATCGAAAAATACTGGTTAGTTTAAATCTACAAAAGACATGCTTTAGAATTGTTGGCATAAAATAGAAGGACTCGTGTCTCGACTAGTATATGGAAATCTAGACTACAATTAGTTTTAAACCACTTAACTAGCATATAGGCTAGAAACATATGATTCAGTTATCTTGAAGATTATCGGCTGTGGCGGAGCTAGGAATAGTCTAAAGTCGGAGCTGATTGGATAGAGATGGACTGATGGCGAAAACTTTCGACAAATTTAAAATTAATTCATAAAATAATTTTACGAAGCACATTCATAAATGAAATTAACTAAAATATTCAAATTACAATGTCTTCATATATTTTTAGAGACATTAGAGCTAATGGATGATAATTATTTTCGGCGAGTCATCACGGCTTGAAATTGCTGTAAAATAGTCTAATGAATTTTGTAAAATAACAATAACAATGTTTTAATAACAATTACATTGAATACAAGATTTATTTTTAATAAAATATTAAAATTGTATAAGTGGTGACCTTCTACGTGTATATATATATATATATAACGTTTAAAGGCAAATTCAAAAAAAAAAAAGCATCAGCCATCCAAGAGGATAACATTGCATTGTACTTAGCTGTAAACAGATTAGAAATTAAATTGATGACAAAAGAATGTGTAAGTGTTGGAAACTGCAAGGTCTGGACTTTCATTTCATGTAGAGCTTTTTAGTGTGGTAGAACTTGTATTTTCGTAGACATATATGTGTGCCTACACATGTGTATATATATATATCAATATACATCAAAAGTGTTTGGCGAAGAGAAAGATAAGCCACCGCTTATTGGTGAAATATTCAACGAATTTAGAAGAAAAGTCTTTATCAATTTTTATCGTATAACAATGTCATACATTTTTAGTTTTTTTAATCCCTGTATGCCCTATGAACAAGGGTTATATATAAAAAATAATCCAATAACTTTTATTAAAAAATTATAAAATTATTTTGATCAATTATAAATCATTTTTATAATGGATAATGTTTCAGTATTAGTATTATTATTATGATAATAATGTTTTATTATTACTCGATAGGCTTATATGAGAAAATCAAATAATTTTATAAAAAACTACTCAAAAGAATAAAATCAATGCATAAAAATTTAAAAAGATGAATCATAATAAAAAATTTCTTCCTAAAAATACCTGTATCTCACTTGAATTATAAATAATTAGAAAATATTTTTTCAATTCTTTTCGCATACTTTGATTAATAATAAATTTAAAATTACATTTATTTATAACATTATTTAAAAATTGACCATTTTTCTATAAATCTTATTTACAACTAAAATATGATTTGAATTTATTTATAAATTTTATTTATTAGAATCTAACTTCTAACTAAAATATGTTACTTCGAGGGTCCAAAACAAACTGGGCCTACCTATATCTTTTGCTTAGACGGGCCCATAAATCAGCCCACCTCGTGTCAATTCTTTTCCTTATATTTATTCCTTAAAGACATTATCTTAGTAGCATTTTAAAAGTATTCCAATATGTTTATTTCATTAACTAATTTTAAAAAATATATAATAATAGTTTTAAAATAAATCAAAATGCATAAATAGACATAAATCTTTTAACTTTGAGATAAAAATTTAAAATTTAATTTATGATTAAAGTTTTTAAAAATTTTAATTTAATAATTAATCTTTTAAAATTTTTATAAATTAAGTTAAAAAGATTTTTTGAAAAACGATTAATAAATAAATCTTCACTTA
>JAOSBN010000009.1:28654809-28665837 GCA_027563595.1 Erythroxylum suave
AATTAATCTTTTAAAATTTTTATAAATTAAGTTAAAAAGATTTTTTGAAAAACGATTAATAAATAAATCTTCACTTATTACGTATGTTAAAATAATTAAAATTTTTAACAACAATTAAGTATTTAAAAGGTTTATTAAAATACAACCTTACTTCTTAAAAAAATATTTTTTTGAAAGTAATTATAACTTAAGATCTATATATATT
This sequence comes from Erythroxylum suave, assembly GCA_027563595.1. NCBI lineage: Eukaryota > Viridiplantae > Streptophyta > Magnoliopsida > Malpighiales > Erythroxylaceae > Erythroxylum > Erythroxylum suave. The sequence continues at coordinate 28,655,015 of JAOSBN010000009.1, forward strand.
TAATTTGAAAGTATGAAAATATAAATTATAAAATACATAAACCTAATTACATAAATTATAAATTATGTTCGTGTTTTTTTTTGTAAGTAATGTGAATATAATTACAATAAGTTAATATATTTTTCAAGAAAATTTAGAATGAATTTTGAAGTGAATGGTTTGTGCTTACCTATGATTTAATTTATTTTTTAAAATCATTATTATTGTTATTATTTTAATTCATTTAAACTTAATATTACTATAAACTATGATACTCTAAATATACACTATAATACTATAAACAATAATAAATAAATATAATAAAAATCTTTTAAAAAATAATTATACGATATGGTTAATATAAATAATATATAAATTAATTCAATATTAATGACATGTCAATTAAAATTAATTAAATATACTCTAAATTAATAATTTAATATAATTATTATAAATTATTTGAATCAAGCTTAATCGATTAATGTTGAATTTAAAATTTTTTAAAACTAAAAATTTTTAAAAAGATAAAAAATGAAATAAGTTAAACAATGCCTTGTAATTTTTATAATTTAAATTTATTTAATTTCTTTAAAAAGTAAAAAATTTGAAGTCATTTCTAATATCCTAATCAGATAAATGAATTTCTAGTTACAACTGAGAGTTATTCATCATGACAAGCCTGCTATAACAGATAAAGAATGAAATGATTTTAAAAAAATAATATAATAGATAAGAAATAATAAAAATATCAAAAATTTATTATTTACTCTACTAATATTATTATTAATTTTCTGCTTCTTATTATTATTATTAATTTTTTAATTAATTTCTTTAATAATAATAATAATAATAATAATAATAATAATTGTTGATGTTGTTTTACAAATTTACATATACCTTTACCTATTCCTGAAATTGTAGGAATAATTAAATTAGGGATTAGTTATTTAGTTATTATGTATATTATTTTTTAACCAAAAACAAATTAATCTTTGGTTGCACACAGAGACTAATCAAGAAGAAGAAGTCCACAATATCCGTCTCTTCGCTTAGGAATCAATCAATGCTCAGCTGTTGAGATACTCCAGGAAATGGCGGTTTCGTACACTGAACTATTGCCCGGCGTGAGGCCTCGCATTGTGGTGACTCATGCGAATGCGAGAGCGGCTCTGTCATGGCCTCGCACCGGAGTAGCTTGTCGTTTTGATCGAAAGTTTCGCCGTTTTAATCGTGGCTTCCTGTCGTCTGGGCCATGCTATCGGAGTTTGGCGGTTATCGGAGCCAAAAAAACGAGCAGTGAAGATCATCCTCTTGTTGGTGATTCCAATGAGGTCGTTGTGCTTTTTTTTTTTTTTTCTTTTTTTCTGAAGCTTCCAGGATCTTCTACCGTTGAATAAATGAGTGAATTTGTGGATAATTTGACATAGTTTATTGATTACTGTTGTTTCTTGTAGGTTGCGGAAACGTCTTCAGAGTTTCAAGAACGAGATTTCTCTGGTACTCCTTATGTTCCTGTTTACGTGATGTTACCGGTGAGTTTTTACTCCTTTTGTTACTTTATTTGTTTATGGTTTCCATGTTTTGTCGTAAATTTTGTTTTATGAAACTGATAAGACAGAAATTGATAACTGCAGAATCCATCTGATTGTGTTTTCCAAACTTCGGACTATTTGTTTCACTTTTAGTTGATTGTCCTTCTGTGGTGCTTTCAGTGTCTATTATTGCGGCTCTTGACTAGTGATTTTTGTGGGGGATTTTCAGCTTGGGGTAATCAACATGAACTGCCAATTGGTTGATCCTGAAGGTCTTGTGAACGATCTAAGGATCTTGAAGGCGGCCAATGTGGATGGGGTTATGGTTGATTGCTGGTGGGGAATAGTGGAAAGTCATGCTCCCCAGGTGTATCATTGGAGTGGCTACAAAAGACTTTTTCAGATTGTCAGAGACCTTGAGCTTAAACTGCAGGTGAGCCATACTTCTGTTTCTTGTACCCATTTGTTCATCCATTTGCCACTGTTACAATTTATGTTTACTTGTCTTGGAATCTGGCTTTGAGAAAAAAGAACTTGGTGGTAGTCTGCTTGCAATGGCTTGGTGATAATTGACGAATTGTTAGCTTAGCATTTTTCAGACCTGTTTATAGCATCCTGTGTATGAAAAACACTATAATTTGTCTCCTTATAATAGCTTTTTCTGCTCTTTTATCTGCAAAGCTGAACTGTTTTGCTAGGGATGGAGTAATTCTGCTTTTCTTTGCAAAGTTCAAAGTATGGATATGTTGTACTGCACCCATATGGATCCCATACTCCGAACTTGTAACATAAACATCAAATGATGTTGCTTGCTAGAATTCTAAGTTTTAGATGATTGACATCAGGATTTTCGCAACCTAAATGTAATGTGTTTCTTTAGGCATAACTCACAATTTTCCGTCATTGTTGTGTTGCCACACCCGTGGTAGTTCAGGTTGTTATGTCGTTTCATGAATGTGGAGGCAATATTGGTGATGATGTGCATATTCCACTCCCTCGTTGGGTTTCAGAGATTGGTCGCACCAATCCTGACATATATTTCACGGATCGGCAGGGAAGGCGCAATACTGAATGCCTTACTTGGGGTATAGATAAGGAACGAGTTTTAAGAGGTCGAACTGCTCTTGAGGTATGCCATGGAATATATTTACTAAACTATACTGCACCTCTATGATTTGACGTATGCCATGTTTATTGTCAAAATTGCAAGTTGTCCTGCTTGTGACTTGCATTTTGTACAAAAATTCTGGCTTGCTAATAATAGCCAAAAGGACGTTTATGTTACACTCATACTGATTCCAAGTCGAAAGCATGTTGCCAACTTCAAACCTCTAAGAAAAATATGCCGTTGTGTTCACCAGCTTAACAAGATCTTTAACTATACAGTCTTAATTTTAAGGTTCTAATCTTGTTGACGAATTAAGTGCAGGTTTACTTTGACTACATGAGAAGCTTCAGGGTAGAGTTTAATGAGTTCTTTGAAGATGGACTTATATTTGAGATCGAAGTTGGATTAGGTCCATGTGCTGAGTTACGTTATCCTTCATATCCTGCAAAGCATGGTTGGGAATATCCTGGTATTGGAGAATTCCAGGTACTTTTCGGCACATGTAAGGCGCTTGGTCCATACAGGAGCAACTGTAGCTATATCTTGTACAGCAAAGCTGTGAATTATTATCCTGCTATTTGTGAATTCCTACTTAATAAACAATTAAGCTGTGATTGTCACCGTGGTGCCTTCTTTACTGATAGTCAGTCTTCCATTTTCTTGTTCTTTGGAATGATGCAAGTGTTTTCTTTCAGTGTTATGATAAATATTTGATGAAGAACCTGACTAAAGCAGCAGAAGTAAGGGGACACTCATTTTGGGCCAAAGGCCCAGATAATGCAGGTTCCTATAATTCCCGACCACATGAGACTGTTTTTTTCCGTGATGGAGGGGAATATGATAGCTCGTATGGCAGGTTTTTCCTAAATTGGTATTCTGGAGTTCTGATTAAACATGCTGATCACGTTCTTAATCTTGCAAATCTAGCTTTCGAGGGTACTCATGTATGTGCCAAGGTGAGTTGCCTTTGTCAGTCTTGATCTTTGAAGGAGAAACAGTTTTGAGTTAATAAAATGAGTATTCATGACTCATTATTATATAAATTCTTATATGATTTTTTATTTCATTGGTTCTCTTTAAAATTTGGTCATTGACAACCAGCTATCGGGCGTTCATTGGTGGTACAAGACAGCTAGTCATGCTGCTGAATTGACTGCTGGGTTCTACAACCCTTCCAATCGTGATGGCTATGGTCCAATTACAACAATCTTGAAGAAGCATGATGTTACCCTCAACTTCACATGTCTTGAAATGTGTACAGAGAACCAGAAGGTGGATTTCCCTGAGGCTCTGGCAGATCCTGAGGGATTAGTGTGGCAGGTTAGTTACATTCAGATATGTACATATTGTTTTGCTTTCTTGGTATGAAAGACTTGAACCATGGATATACATTGCGAGGGCATCTTCACAGTTGAATGTGCTCCATGGTGGTGCCAAAATTTAGACTCGAGGATAGTCTTTCACACCAAATTCCTGGAAGTGAACCCATAACTTTTGAAATACACAACTTTTTCGCTTCAGTTATGATTTTTAGAGGGATAATATTCAAGAATTTTTGTCTATTTGTACGATTCAGGTAAATCTTGGCCTGAATTACCTAGTTTTGGCTATGATCTTCCCAATTTCAGGTGTTAAATGCTGCATGGGACGCTGGTATACGAGTTGCCAGTGAGAATGCTCTTCCTTGTTATGATAGAGATGGTTACAACAAAATATTAGAAAAAGCTAAGCCTTTGAATGATCCAGATGGTAAACATTTATGTACCTTCACCTACCTGAGGCTTGGCCAAGCTCTGATGGAAGAACGTAACTTCAAAGAATTTGAACTCTTTGTGAAGCGGATGCATGGTACTGTTCTTCTGTTTCTTTCCATTACCACTTACCTTCATTTCCCATATATCTATCTAATGATGCAAAGAACATTTTAAGTTGTCTTGCATGGGGTTTGGGATCTGCTAATAGTAGGCATAGGAAATCCGTTCACATTACATTTTCAGTTGTCTAGCCAATTTAAATTACATAGGAGAGATCCCTTTTTCTACATACAGTCAAGTGAAAGTCTCGTCGATACACGGGGTCTAAGGATGTCCTATAGTCCGCAACCATAATTTGAACTACTAGAAAAACTGTTAATATAAACACTAGATCATAAAAATATAGTAAACATTCTGGAAAATTTTTGGTCAAACTTGGATTACATCAGAGATATGAAGTCATTTAGAGGTTTCAATTTTGGCTCAACTGGGTCCAAAGTCAATGGATCAGACTTAGGTTAACTGAGTTTTGGGTCAGATTCCAGTTAGATAGTCTGCTTTAAGACAACATCATTTTTTAAACTTAAAGACCAAAAAGACATCATTTGAAACGTGTAAATTCTTTTTGATCTTTAAGTTTAAAAAAATTTAAACCAAAACAATATCGTTTTAAGAAGTTTATTTAAAATAACATCTTAAACAAACAGTTTAGACCTGTTTTGTGTCAATTTCTAAAATGCGTCTTTTTGATCTTCAAGTTTAAAAAATTTAAAATAAAAACATCATTTTAAGAAGTTTATTTAAAATAACATCTTAAACGACCGGTTTAGACCCGAATTTGAGCCACATTTCTGGAGCCTACTTAAGTTGCAGAGAAATGTCATTTGCAAACATGAGATATGCACTTGGACATGATAACTTGTAGTATTGGTTATTGGTGTATGATTTATCTTGCATGCAATTTCAGGACACCCGTTTGATACATCCGTCCAGCTTATTACATAAATTGTCGTCGCCCTAGGCCACAGTTAGACGGTGATTCAGCTTATTACATAAATTGTCGTCGACCTAAGCCACAGTTAGACGGTGATACTGCGAGCTACAGGCAAATTCTTTACATGACTACAAACTTGAACTTTAAATGCTTTATTAATTGTGTTAATTGTAACTCTAATTACTCTTTAATTACTTACTGGATAAATTCTTGAATGATTTCTTCAAAATATGTAATAGTTTATCTTGTTTACAACAAGTTATTAATTTATTAAAACAATAAAAATTCCTTTAATTTTTTTTATTGATTTGGCAGCTTTATAGTTGCTTACTTTTTGTGATTTCATCCTTTTCATTAAACCTTTTATTTTGATTTATTTTATAACATTATTTAATTGTAGTAACTAAATACTCTTCTTCTTCCCCCTTATACTGGGTTATTATAAATATTTAGGATTATATTTTGTATAAACTATAAAAGACTAGAAGTAACTTGCTTATGTAGCATTGGAAAATTCATTAACATAAATACAGTGGTGAGAATAGGTAATACAAAAATGTGTAAACTATATGGTCCTTGTAGATCGGATCATCTATATAATATACAAAAAGAAACTTAAGATATTTAATGTTTTCTTTTTGAATGAGATATCAATTTTAGTGATAGTTTCATTAGATATATTATTTCTATAATTCTTCATTTTTCTGATCCAATTTATCCACCACCGCCAACCTAGTTAGATTTAGACATGACATACTTTTTAGTTATTTGGAGAACCTAAGTAATCTCTTTCAAATTTGGGAAACATTTTTAAGAGATCTTTTTTCCTTTTAGAAAATACAGAAGCGAAGCAATGAACCTATTGATATTGGAAGATTCAAAGTATTTTTCCAATGTATCATTTTTGGTTCAACGGAATTCATAAGATATCTTATTTCTAGAATTCTTCATTAGATATCTTATTTCTAGAATTCTTCATTTTTCTTATTCAATTCCTGAAAGTTGTATGTCAACAATATCCTCGTCCTACTCAACAAACGACGCCGTTCTAGCCCCTACGACTCCATTACGACGTTGTTTCATTCGACTATTCTTGCTTTTAATACGTTAAACTGTCAGTCGTCCGGTCGACCTTGTAAGGGAAAATAATGTTTTTCTATTCTATTATGTACAGTTTACACGAATATATATAATACAAGGTGACTTGTAGTACAAGTAAACAGCTAGAGAGAATATTCTAGAACTAATACAATCCTGACAACTTAGCAGCAATATCGGAAAGTTGTTATTGGGAATAGCAGCATGATTTGTATAACAGACTCAGCAAGAGTACGGCTGAAAAGTTTGCATGAAAAAGCAGCAGTAAGAAGGAGGTTAGCCGTTAGCCGTTAGCCGAAATATCCTTATCAGACCCAGCTTCGAAGGTTCGGAAACCGTAACTGTAAGCTTTTGGTCTCTCATAATGTTTTTGTTTGCATGTTAGATCTGCTGTGATTTTTAGGGTTTTCTGTACTTGTTAAAACTTCTGTTATGTTATGTTGCATTTGAACTCGACTCTTCTGTATTCAGTTTTTGCATGTGTGCTTTTAGGAAATTGGATAAGGAACCCTAAGCGACTTTGTATATGTGTTTCTTATCTGGAGCTGGCCTTTTGGCGGATTCGTTGCATTAGTTAGTTATGGAAGTATAGTAAGCTGTTTTGGGGACTAAATTTGACTTCTCTTTCTGTTCTGCTATTGTTCATTGAAGTTGTTATTGCTACATCAAAGATGTGCTTACTATACAGTAGCTATTTGAATGCTGCATTCAGTTGTTGATTTCTAATATGTTTGTTAAGCTACACTAGGTTATTATATTTTGTCAAACCATCTTAATTCATTAGTAAATGTGGTACTTGTATTTCATCATTTTTGGTAGTTTGCAGCTTTTGTTAAACTGCTAGATGATCTCATTTCATTGGATGTTGGTGTTTTCAGGTGATGGATCTCATCATTTTGAGTTTTTGTGGAAGATTTAACAAAATTTGAAATCAGATCTGTTTGAGTTCTCCTCATTTCTTTTCTGCTTTTCATCCTATCTTGCTAGTTGGAATTGCATCGTTGAGTTCTTGTAGTTCTGAAATCTACTAACAAGATTTATGTTCATCTCAGAGATTATCCTGTAATTTTCTACCTGCTGTGATGAAATCCTTGAACAGTTGCACTGACTCGGTGTATTCCTGAGTCTGATTTATCATAAAATGCAAAGGATTTCTGAGCAGTGTCAATAGGTTAAATTTGGTTTGATCGGACTTGGTTTCGAGCATGCATGAGTATTCGATCTTGATTAGGCTTATGCTTGATAATTACTCAGGCTTAGGTCGAGCTGAACTGAAATTAAAGTTATAGTTTGAGCTCGGCTCTTAGACCGGTCGATTTGGAGAGCTCGAACCTCCAAAATGATATCATTTAGAGAGAGTTTCTTAATTACAATGTTATTTTGGAAGATCCATTTTATTAAACTGAAGAATAAAGTGATACATTTTGAGAAAGTTTTCTAAAATGACTGTTTTGTATTAGAAGTTAGTAGGTCTTTGGTTGACCTCATCCTCAAGTTCGTGTTGACTTAATCGAGTCGGCTGCCATACCTAATAGTTTTAAATTCGAAATTTCAACTCTTATTATTATATTTTGAATTGATTTGGCTTTAAATTTAATTTATTTAAATAACTCTTGTCCAAAATTGATATATTTATTAATTAATGGATTAATTTTTTGTAAATTAATAAGTTTTTATAAATTAATAAATTTTTATTTAACATCTTTTTAAATTAAAAACAATTTTTAAATATATTTTAAAAATTTTAATTTATTCAATCTTTATTCTATTTTATAACTGTTTAATATTTGTGAGACTTTTAAATTTTAAAAATTTTATCTTTAAGTTTTTTAAAACATTGTAAAATATAGAAATAATTATCGCAACTAATAACAAACCTTTAGTTGATCCCATATAGATCGACATTAGATTCTTTGCTTGCAACATGCAACTACTATAGCATACATACCTCAACTTTCAGGAACATAACCTATAATAATGGTATGTTAGAGCAAAATAATTCTAACTTATACATGGCATCAACGTACATCATTTAAAAATCAACAAATTTTAAAAATCATTCATTGTATTAATCTACAAAATTTACACTATTTCTTTTGGACAAATATTTACATATCTTCATACAGGTTCTAACAAAAACAACAAAATACAAGACACAATACTCCTAAAATTAGCTTACAGACCTTTGAGTCATAATAAAATCTAAAAAGGTTCTTTTAGTCATGCCTAAAGAATTATATCTCTTGTTTCGTACCTGAAAAATCACATTGAATTTTTATGAGTTTTGGGAACTTAATGAATGAACCATTATCGATGATTTCACCGGATCACATACACATAATACATATTTTATAGATACTCATTCAGATTATATATGCATTCCAGATGTTCACACAATATGGTATATCATAGTATCACACAGTTCACATTGTTAAGTATAGCAAATAAATCACATCAATTTGTTACTCATTCAACTTTGCAAATCATTCAATAAATTTCAGTCTTATAATGTTATATGCACGAGATTCACATTCTTTCTTATTGTTGTGACCGAGTGTCTATCACAAACTTATACAAATATCAACCCATAGGGCTTAGTCAAACAGAATCACGAAGCATAGCTCTACGTGCAAAATCAGAAATCACGGAGCAAAGCTCTACGTAGAAATGCTTCATACTGGAAACTCAAGTCACAACGCCTTTATCTGAGCATGCATTTATGAATTGCAACAATTTTTGAATATCTCATATATCACAATCTTATACAAATATTCGAACAAGATTTCACTGTCATAGGACCTAAGTCCGACATTCAACTTTCGTTGAGAATCAAATGTCAAATTCATATCAAATCAAAATACTCTCAATACATGCCCAACTATTAAACTCTTCTGACCTTAGGTCCGGAATCCAGAAACAACTCACAAACAGTTCAAAAATATTGGAAGTTTAACAAATCAAATTAAATTCATATTGAATCAATCCTAGAAAATCATCTAGGTTGACTCACAGTACGCACCAAGAAGCTATTGCCTAGATGGTCTAGCAATATCTTACTAACGTCTGATATGCTCCTCTAAACATACACAACACATTCACAATATCAAATTTTTGCACAAATGTACAAGTGTTCTTTTATGCACATCAATGTATAGAAAGTAGGCACAATGCATGTTCAATGACAAATTCGGTTATCTTATTATAATTACCATCATCAAATCGATCAAGTATCAAAGCCCTCATTAATATCATTTGGTACTTATAACTAGGCCAAAATAAAACAATGTTAAATCAATATCATAACCTAATTGACCACTTCAGATTTTCTACTCATATGATTTCGGGTCAACTTTGCATAATTAATCTGATAGGCTAAATGACAAAATTAGGCAAAACTTCCTTTTGAAAAGTTGTTCTACAATGTATTCAGTTTCTAATGACTCCAAGATCATCCAATTTAATTCAGTATTCAATGAGTTATGCACAAAATACCACAGACTGTGCACATTTGAACTTTTGGCTAGTATACGATTATACCCTCTAATTGTACAACTTATATCTTTCAGCTCAGATATCCAAAAATTACAAACTTTATACCAATTTAAAACTAAGAGAATAAGCTACAACTTTGGTGAAGACAACTCATCCTAATTCGGCTCACATCAATACAGTTTAGTCAATAACCATAGGACAAGATTTCTGTCCTTGGTGGTGCTATAGCCTAAGCTAAAACTCAGTTTCATGCCAATTTTGAAAATCATAGAGGCAGGATTAAAATTTTACTTCTTTGCAAAAGTTGTAGAAATGTGTCTCTAGTTTAATATGAATCAAAAATCAAATCATTCAGAAATCCAAAGCTCAAGTTATAATTAGAAAACCGAAGCATGATTATGAAAATTTTCCAATTCATATCATTCCAACAGACTTCCACACTTTTGTCCTATATATCACTTTCAAATCAATTCAGATAATTCTAAAATTTTATAGAGAGAAATGAAAATGTCTTAAGAATCCATTGGTTCAAGTTTCAAGTTATTTGGAGTTCGGATGAAAAAGTTATAGGCAAAAGACTTAGGGTTGTTCAATGTAATACTCTAGTTTATAACCTCATATAAGCAACTACCACCCTCTTACTGTAGAATCACGTTTTTGCACGTAATTCTGCACATTTTTGCAGCAACACTCCTCCATCTTCTTCCTCTCTTCTACTTAATTCCTCATCACAGACTTATACCCTTATATTTATCCCTCTTATTCACTTCCATATTCTCTCAACTTGTCCTAACTCAAATTCAAGCTTATATTCTAACACCAAAACCAATCATACACTATGTTACCATCTTGAACTCTCTCTCTCT
>JAOSBN010000009.1:28665937-28710053 GCA_027563595.1 Erythroxylum suave
TACCATCTTGAACTCTCTCTCTCTACTGTAAATCTTCAAATTCTTAGATTTTCTTCCAATGCATATTCTTTCTTTTTGTGCATTCTATAGGTTATAGTCTCCATGCATATACATATATTGTTATACCTATACAGTGATGTACTTGCATTGGTTTGATGTTTGTTTTTTGTTTTTTGTTTGTTTGTTGTTATTTGTTTTTTGCTCTTCCCTTAGCCAGGGGTCTATAAGGAAATAGTCTTTGTATCTCCATATGAGATGCGGGCATGACTGCGTCTTACCCTCCCCATACTGCGTATATCTTACCCTTTCCATACCCTGATTAGGCGGAAATTTGGTATGTTTGGTTTGGTTTAGTTTGACACATTCTTTTTTTTTATCCACTCATTAACTTCATTTAACTCCTTTTACAGTTCAAAATTAATCACCTACAAGTTCATAAAATATTGACTACTGAAATCGAAACTTGAAGCCTACTCTCTACTGTGTTTTCATTTTTACAGTATTAGTTTCACTACAACATCACGCACATCATATCCCACATTCTCTATTTAAAATTTTTTCCCACATCATATTATCACCAGAAACTTAGCTCTAAACTCATTTAACACAAATTTTAAACACGCATGTAGTACATGGCAAGGTAACAAAGCAAACACTAGTTTTATGCACTATCTAATTTACCGACCTTCATCTATCATTCCTCAAGGTTATTCACCGTAACTCTACTGTCAACCTTCTCATGCATGTATTGATTTATATAGAAAATTATCATCAAAATTATTTACAATATCCAGAAAATCAGAAAACACAACTTACTTGATTTCAGAAAAAAAATCCAGTCGTGATATTGAGGGAAAAGTTTCAGTGGTTGGGAAAAATCAAAGATGAATGAAAACAGAGCAATATATGGATTGCCAAAATAGCAAATATGGACCAAGTGCTTCGGTGATAAATGTTCAAAGAAGAGAATTGGATAATGTTTAGAGAGGAACACCGAAAGAGTTGAAGAAGCATTCTTCTTCTCTCTTTTTTTAACTTACATGTGACACCCATGCATGTAATCCATTTATGATGCATGAGAGGCTGCCATGTGTCACACTCCCATTCGTCTTTTTATTGAAAAAATTTACCAAAAATTTCGAAATAATAATAACACTCTCGAAATAAATTTTCATCTTAAAATAATTCACCAAAAATATCAAAATACCCAAAATGTACAAAAATTGCCAAATCAAATTTAATAAACTCCAATTTAAATCCATCATTTTCATTTATAAACCAATTTACCTGAAAATGTCAATGAATGCATGTACAATCATATAAATGTGCAAAATAAATGTGTATGTCACAATTAACTTATGCTTGACATGCATTTTCCTAATTTCACATAAATTTATCATAATTTACTATTCTAGCCTTAACATAAGTATCGGGATGTTACATTGCTCTATTTAGCCAATGCCAATCTTCGCGATGAGTTTACGACTCCATAAATAAATAGGACATGGGTTAGAATACCTTGTTTTTGTTCGGGTCTTTTAATTTTGTGTTATTTAAATTTGTCTATATACTTGGTATGAATTTATATAAATATATAGAAGAGATTTATCAAAATATATCATAAAATTTGGTTAACAAAAACACAATGATTAATATAAGTAAATTTGTGGATAAAAGCTATCAGCATAGAGTTGACATTGGTTAAATGGGCAGGCCCAGTGCCGTTCTTCACTAACCACAAATTTGGCTTTATCCCATTTATTTATTGAAGGAAAATGGAACAGGACAGCACAGGCTTTGATGGTACAGACGATCTTTCCCTCATATAGACCTGCACGTTCCGTGTGGGTCCGATTGTTGTCTGCCTCAGGTCAGCCCTTCCAAAAAGGGTTTCTTATCCAACGGTTAGCAAACGAACGTGTAAAATCGTATCGTGCTGCTGAGCACCACCGGATCTACCTTCGCAAGTGTTATATAAATTGCAATGTGTTGACATGAGCTCAATTCTATTCCCGTCACTATGGATGCCGAATCAGGTGAATCTCCATAATTCAGTGGCAGTAGACCCTAATTTGCAACCATATCGTGGTGATTACTGAGCGAATTTGAATCATGTGTTTGCAGTGATCGAGTTCTTGGGCTGCGTTCCTTTGTTACAGAAGCTTCCCAGCTCTTCTCTTAAGAGAATTGCACAACTTGTTACTGTTAAATACTATGGTGATTTTCGAATTCTTCGTCTACTTTTGAGATGAGAGGTAGTGATTATTGTTTAATCGCCCTTTTTTTTTTGATCATTTTATTACGTTGTAGAGAAAGGAGAGTACGTGATTCGCGAAGGGGAAATTGGGGAAGGAATATATTTCGTGTGGGATGGGGAGGTCAGTTTGCTTTGACGTCTTAAATCTTGATTCTTCATTGTTGTCCTCTTTCGTCTTCTTCTCTGAATTGGAACTTGTGCTTCATGACGCAATTCGCATAGGCTGAAGTCTGTGGATCAGTTCATGCGGAGGATGACCCCCCAGCTGAGTTTCAGTTGAAACGATACGATTACTTTGGGAATGGTGAGGCGCCCATTTGACTTAATCTTATGTGGTATAATTGTTTTTTTTATAGCTTTTTTAGTAATGTGATGCATTTTTCACAGTCCTGTGCACTGGTGCTGAATTTGCCGTTATGTCACGACTCTTTTTCACGATTATGTTCCATGATGAGATCAGTTAATCTGTTGCTAAGGGTAAACGTCCATACTTGTGCAGGAACATCTGTATCCGTTCAGCAGGCAAATGTGATTGCTTTGACCAAGGTAGTTGGAAGATATCGATAGTATTCTTGTCGTGCTATTTTAGTCAACCTGGTGGGTGCAAGCTGAAATTATGCTATTGAATTTTGTGTATTGTGAAACAGCTGACTTGTATAGTGCTGCCTCATGAACATTGTACTTTGCTTAAACCAAAATCAATATGGAGTGCAGATCAGACACCAGGCACGTGCTCTCTTGTGGAGAGTATACTTCATCTGGAGCCACTAGAAGTACGTATATTGTTATGTTATTGTTGCTATTTACTCATGAAACTTTGATGGTTGACCATTTTAGTAGAGAAACTGTGTAAACTTTAGTAAGCTGGAAGTACTGGTTTCTTCTGTTAGAACACGTGGCATCAGTGACATTTAGTTTCTTGATGATGTGGCCCAAAGACACATCCAAGATACGTAGCATTAGTGGTTTTGTGTGTTGCTCATTTCTTTGGTAGCTACTTCTTGATCTATGGGTGTCAAATATAACACGTGGATTATGCTAAAATGTTGTTTGCTTGATTTGCAGGTAAATATATTCCAGGGTATCACCTTGCCTAATGCCCCAAAATTCGGAAAAGTTTTTGGTGGACAGTTTGTTGGGCAGGTATGCCACCATCTCTTCCTCCTTCAATTTTGGATCATTTACTATTATTTCTTGCATGCCATTGGCATGGTAAGTGTGATTGTCTATGCATAGAAGAGTCGCGTACTTTTTGTTACCGGTGCATGTGTGAGTATATTCAAGTATTGAGGAAGTTTTTACCATGAAAAGTTCCTTCTAAACATTTTAAATGCTCTTTCATTTTATCTTGTGGCAGAATTGTTATTGGTAAGTGTAGAAGAATCACTTGGCCTTTTTATGTATCTCATGGCATTTCTTGTTTTCTGCAGGCATTGGCTGCAGCATCAAAGACAGTTGATTGCCTGAAAATTGTACATAGCTTGCATGCCTACTTCCTACTTGTTGGGGATTATGACAGTAAGTATATTCTTAGTAACCCTGATCATGGTGAAAATCTGTAATTGCATTTCATTAACATCTTCTGTTCAGGAAATCAATACCATCTCTAGTTGTCTTGAAAAAGTTGTCCTACTGAACCTTAAACTTTGATAGTTAGATACTGACAAGGAATTTCACAAGTAGCTCAGAAAATGAACTCCTCTGTCATTGTCTTGAGAGCAGAGAAAGTTTTGATTTCTTAGTATATTTTCTTGGCTTATTATTTTTTAATTTTTTCTTTGGCTACCATATCTTCAATTCATGGAGTTGCAATGGAGATGTTGCTCATAGTGTTTGCATGTCTATTTTGACAGTTCCTATTGTATACTATGTTCACCGTGTGCGTGATGGAAAAAGCTTTGCTACACGAAGGGTTGAGGCAATACAAAAAGGAAACGTCGTGTTCACATTGTTTGCTTCATTTCAGGTACTGCAGTTGAATATTTGTGTCCATCGTGAGATTTTCTGAGCATTCTCGAGCATGTAGGTTTGATTTCTACTATAATTTAATTTAATTATTTTATTCAAGAAAGCAACACACTTAGCCGATCCATTCTTTATCAGACTGATCAATGATGTGATGGTGAGAAAACTTTAAATATGGGTTTGTATAAAAAGGAGTTTATAAAGATTCACTATTGGATGTTGTCGGTTCTCAAATGAAATCTGAAGGATTTTTAAGAACTAGTGAATGAGAATACTTGACTGTTGTCGTTGGTATGATATGGTATTTAGTGGGTAGAGAAATCAGTGATTTCATTGAACTCCTACATTAGGTGCTTCACTCTAGGATAAAGATTTTTTGAGTTTGTTTACAACATGAGTGATAGTTGTCCT
This sequence comes from Erythroxylum suave, assembly GCA_027563595.1. Classification (NCBI taxonomy): domain Eukaryota; kingdom Viridiplantae; phylum Streptophyta; class Magnoliopsida; order Malpighiales; family Erythroxylaceae; genus Erythroxylum; species Erythroxylum suave. The sequence continues at coordinate 28,670,571 of JAOSBN010000009.1, forward strand.
AATATGGACCAAAGGTCATTGGTTTTCTATTTGAAGAACTTTCTGATATATTCTATATTTGTTATAAAAGTCAAGTGTAACTTTACACTTCAAATTTGTTTGAAAGAGGTAGCTGTAGAAGCTTGCTTCCAATAACCCAAGAATTCATATAATGATGGGTGTCGTTTTATAGAAAGAAGAGAATGGGTTTGATCACCAGGAAGTGACAATGCCGTTGGTGCCAGAACCAGAGATGGTAAGTGGAATGCACTCTTGGTTATTGATTTGTATTTCTAGCTCCTTGCTGCAATGGTTTGAACATTGAGTTGTGGCAGCTTCTTTCAATGGAAGAATTACGAGATAAACGCCTAACTGATCCTCGTCTTCCAAGGTAGGATAAATTGAATTTTGGGTTTCCTCTTAATGCATTCTGTATAATTCTTGCAAACCCATTACTATAGATGACTTTTAGTTCATCTTCTTTTTCTCCGAAAACTTGTTCTCTATTTCATTACCTTGGTTCATTAATTTTTTGCAAGTGAACTGTGCCACAGTAAAGACAAGTATCTGGCACAATATGCCAGTCCATTCTTTTGGAGACGCCATGGATCTTTTTGTTCACAAGTGCAGACATGTTAGATTATTGAATCAAATGTCGAAGGCACTCCTAACACTAACATTGTATTGTAAATTGAGTTTATGCACAGTAGGTTTCTTGTCTTTTAGGCTTTAAGAACTAGCTATTTCTCCTACAGTATAAGAGTTTCTTAGATCCCTATGGAATATACGTATCTTGTAATTTAATTTGCTATGTGCATTCGTGTTACAGCAAGTAAGAGTTGAAAGTTCCACTTGCTGTTTCAGGACGTACAGGAACAAGGTGGCTGCATCGAATTTTGTTCCTTGGCCCATAGAAATAAGATTCTGTGAGCCGAACACAAACACAAATCAGACAAAATCTCCTCCAAGGTCGGACTGGTTTACAATGTTAGCAGTCTTTTGCTTTTTATACCGCACGTGTTTCTTTCAGCTGCATAGCTATTCTTTACTATCTTTGTGATAGATTTGTATTTCTCTTCCCAATCCCCTTTCAGCTTGAGGTACTGGTTTAGAGCGAAAGGAAAACTTTCGGATGACCAGGCTTTGCATAGGTAAGGCGCCCTTGCTAAAATGAATCTTGTAAAGCATGGCCCTTATTGGTTGCCATCATCTATAAGAATTATTTTTCTTCCAGTTGACGGTTTTCTTAAACCAGCTGTGACCAACAAGCAACTTATTAATACTTCGCCTGTTATACTTTCCTGAACACATCCAGATTTGGTCTATTGCAGATGTGTTGCAGCATATGCTTCAGATCTCTTATTTCTTCAAGTTAGTTTGAATCCTCACCGTGGTAGAGGCTTGAAGGCTTCTTGTGTTAGTCTAGACCATTCGTAAGTAGACTATGTGTATATCATTGCTTGCATCTAGTAAAAGCAGTGGAATCTGCTGAAGATGGATATGCTAAACACAGCCCACAGAGAATTGTTCCCAATCTCTATTTGGCTTTCTTTTCAACATATGCTTGACGCTCTTTTTCTCTCAGGATGTGGTTTCACCGTGCATTTAGAGCTGATGACTGGATAATGTTTTCGGTGAGTTGAACATCGGGGATTTTATTGATCAGGTCGTTAGAACATTACCAATTTCTATCACCTCTTAACAGATTACATCTCCTGCTGCTCACAATGCACGTGGCTTTGTATTGGCCAATATGTTCAACCGAAAGGGAGAGGCAAGTATTCTCATTCATGTTCTTGTCCTGCTGCCTTTACAAAGAGCAAGCTGTATCACAACTTTTTGCTGGAGAAAGAGGGAGAGAGAGAAAGGGTGTGATGAACTAAGTTTGTTCTTATTTTGTTGTGCAGCACATTGTAACATTAACACAGGAGGGTCTCCTGAGAAAGCTTTCAACCCAAAATCAAACCCCTGCATCGAAGCTATAAGTGGAAGGACCAAGATCACAATACTTTCATCCCATGGATGCTTCGCAGGGGCTCTGATAAAGCAACATTTGTTCGGAGCACTGATCCGGCTCACAGAAACACAAACAATAACTATCTCATTTGAGATATAATTCTGCTACTGAATATCTCTATAAGTTGAGTTTGAGTGGCTTAGATATCTGGAATGTTTCATGACAAAATACCAATGTTTGTTCTTGAATTAATTCAGAAAATCTACTGTTACGAACACATTAATCCTTCTAAATAACAGAACTTCAGATATCAAGAAAAATTGTGGCAAAGATCCATTTTCTTCTTCTAATGCATCTCAGTAACAGAATGGTGCTCTACAGAAACTATCAACAACAGCATTTATATTACAAATCAAACTGATGCTTTCAAGTAATTTACAATACACAGAAATCCCCAAACCCCTCATTTTTTGACCTAATTTTAAGTTTAAACCATCACTAGAGTGAGACAATTTGAAGTCAGTGAACCATAAGATCACTCTTGAGAAAACCTCTTCAAACATTATCAATCAATAACACTAGTTAGCTACTCCTTTTCCTTTTGAAAGAAGGATGTATGGTTCCATTACTGGACCCTAAATTCTCTATTCTAGACAAACATTCCTTCATTCTTCTTATAAGAACAGGCATAGCAGAGACATTACTGGAGATTTTTTCTTTAAGCAGACGCACTTTCTCACGAGTCGTTTCGTCGTCTATTAAAGGAACTGCTGCTTTACTGGTTTCAACCCGGGCTTCAGAACCTGTTTAATCAAGACATTGTCAATGGTTCGATCAAAAGATTACTCCAGCAAGACTGAAACCAAACATTTTAGAAGACCAACTTTAAGTGGCAGTGACACCAATTCTCAGGCAGTAAATACGATATGGAAGAAGCTTTGTCACCGGCAATTAGTGAAAATCGGTAGCCATTAAACACTACCAATTAATGACTTAGCAGATATTTATCTTCAAGACATGCCTGCAATTAACTATCTTATTACACTAAAACCATGATAAAGTAGAGGGAGAACTTCACTCCTGTAGATTCAATGCAATCTGATAAATCATTTATCATCGTCATTAGCAACAATAGTATACCACAAAGTATAAACAATCGTTTGAAGCCAATTATAGAACCAAAGAAGAAAAGCATATCCATATCTAAAATACCCCCAAAAAAGCTTCCTGATACCTGAGACTTGCAATTCATTCAAACACTCAACAAGTCCCAATCTTTCTATATCCAAGCGAGTGTCTTATTATGGCGTTAAGATCAAACTGAATTTCTTTATTCAAAGCAATTAGTAAACAAAACTACACAAAGTTTGAATTTTTACTTTGAACCCAGATACCTCAAGATCACAATTCTTCACGTCCCATCAAATTGCATCTAAAAAACCTTAAAAAAAAGGACGGACCTGGGTTTGACCCGCCGGACGGTCCAGGTTCGGTGTCCAAACCAATAACGGGTCTCTGAGAAGAAAGAAGCGAAGCAAGAGTGGTCTTGAACTGACTCGGAAGCGTAGCTCTGTATTCCAGAATTTTCTTCGCCATCTGCTTCACTTCTGATTCCAGATCCTCCAGCTCCTTCTCTTCTACATCCTCCTCCTCCTTCTCCTCCTCTTCTTTGGCTTCAGATACTTCGGCGCTCCGACCAACCACATCGCATTCAAGTACTTCGGGGGGTGGATTGTTAAGCGCCATGTTTGGATCTGTGGAGAAGAGCGCGAGCGTGAGTGTGTGAGAGAGAGAGCTTTCGGTTTTTGGAGGGTATTTTGGGTCTTTGAATTTTGAATTAGTTCCTGCTATTAAACGACGACGTTAGGCTCATCATAATACGGCATCGTAAGACGATGACTTCCTCGGTTCGTTTCCCGCGAAAAGGCAATGTTTGGTTGGCGATAAAAGTTTATAAACGCCAATTTTCTCGGACTCTCAGTAACGAAGCAAGGAAACTTTCCTACTCCAATCACTGGAGACGTAGAGTCCTAAGTTCAAACATGAAAAGTGCCGACAGAAGATCGATCCTCGGTTACAGCGGCAATGAAAATGGCAAATTTGGACTGTCTATGCGAAGATTATTGTGATAAGAGCGTCATAGCTGCCACCGAATCTACTTGTAGGTGTACTGTGATTTTGTTCTTGAAACGTATGTATGAATTAGAATGTAATTGTGCCTTGGCAGCGTCTTCTGTTAGTGTATTCTTTATTTTTCTTTCTGACTCTGGTTCATGGAGGATTGCGAAAGCCCACCGCCCCCGTCTTCTTCCAAGGTGCTTGAATTTGTTTTTCCCAATTATTGTCATCTTTGTTTGAATAAAGCAGAAAGGAGAAAGATTGAAACTTGGCTTGAATCTCCGTGTAAACTACCAAAATGGATTGATCAGTAATGAGTGAAATTAATCTTAGGGGTGTTTTTGTTAATTTTAGTTTCATTTAAGGTTCCTACGCTCTAACTGGTTAAGTTTTGATGATGGGTTTATCCTTTTTCATGATAACAGCTGCTACCACGAAGAATCAACTCCAATGGTCCATATAGGTTGCTTCATTGTTCAAGTAAAGGTGACAAAACAGGGGTAATGCAGGAATTGGAAAAAGGAGTGGAACCAAATCTGGCTGATTATGATAAGCGAACGGCTCTACATCTGGCTTCTTGTGAGGGATGCAATGAAGTAGTGTTTCTACTTCTTGAAAAAGGAGCTGATGTTAATTCCACAGATCGTTGGGGTCGCACTGTGAGTTCTCTTCATTTTCTCGTTCGATAATTGTTATGGATGCATTCGTAGGGAAGGCATATATACGAAATAGGAAATTCGTTGTTAACTAGGAATCAGATTTATGATATTGTTTTCAATTATTACTTATCTTTAGAATAGGAAATTCGTTGTTAACTAGGATAAGATGTTTTCAATTATTGTTCCAATAGGAAATTCGTTGTCAACTAGGATATGACTTCTAATTAATTTTCGAGATACAAACACTATATATTGAGGGTTTACGAAGGAATAAACTCAAGTAATATTTTCACAAAATTATTTGAGATTGGATTCTTTCTCTTGACGAGGTCCTAGGTATTCAGGTCTTTGCAACGAGTCGACCTTCGCCTTCTTTCTCCTTCATTATAGGGAGGAAGAAGAATGACAACAAGGGAAAGTCTTCGCTCAACGGCATAGATTTTCTGGTACATCGCCTGGTGACTCGAGCCTGGGCTAAAGCTAATAATAATTTGGTATTAGAGCCAATCATCATGAGCAATTCACCTTCTGACCCAGATCAACTATGCGTCATGATTACCAAATTAGAACGGAGAACAAACTCCTAGATACAAGAATTGTCACAGAAGTTTGATCAAAAACTGGATTGCTCCTCCAATACCTACAGAACAGTTTAGTAGGCACAAGGGAGGCATCAGGTAGCAACGCCCCCACACCACAACGACAACAACACATCCTGGAGGGCGGTAATGCCCCGCCCTTTTAGGCTGTTGGGTCTATGGTGTCCCGATACACGAAATTTGACTTTCTGACATACGACGGCTTTGAAGACTCTTTGATTTGACTCTATCGTTGTGCGAAGTTTTTTGCAAATCGACGAACAGCTGACGCAGACAAAGTGGGACTAGCTTCCTTCCACCTTCTTGGTGAAGCATAACTATGGTTTTATCAGGCAGCAACGCCCCCACACCACAACGACAACAACACATCCTGGAGGGCGGTAATGCCCCATCCTTTTAGGCCATTGGGTCTATGGTGTCCCGATACATGAAATTCGACTTTTTGACATACGACAGCTTCAAAGACCCTTTGATTTGACTCTATCGTTGCGAGAAGTTTTTTGCAAATGGACGAACAGCTGACACAGACAAAGTGGGATTAGCTTCCTTCCACCTTCTTGGTGAAGCATAACTATGGTTTTATCAACTAGAAGGGGAAAGACCTTGAATTGATTAGGGAGAGTTCAAGTACTTTTGCAAGTTGTGATTTGGACCACTTGCCCGCAACAATCCATTAAGAGATTTGGTTACTTTGAGACAAACTGAAACTGTTTACGAATATAACAAGCAATTTCAGGAAAAGTTGGCAAGGGCAAGCCATGTAGTGCGGGTCGATCAATATGTCGGCCTATACACAGCCGGTTTGGTGGATTGGATAGGCCTCGAAGTGGAGTTCCAAGAACCACCCGAATTGATGCACGCCATGAGCATGGCATGGACCTATGAAACCCGACAAAAGATAATGTGCGAATCGGGTGCGCCATGGGGGTTTACAAATCCCAATCACATCTTGGGTGGCAACCAGTCGACAACTAAGAGCACGACAACAACCGCAACAGAGAACCCCCAAAAGGCCCAAGTGCCTACCTTTATCCTCCAACTGAATTGAGCAGAGATGGCCAAACGAAGAGCCAAGAGCTTTTGCTACAACTGTGACGAGCCCTACATCGTCGAACACCAATGTAAACGACTATTCTGGTTGGAGGTGGGTGATGACGAATTGGAATCTACCATGGATATTAGACACTTTTTGGGAGACTGACCTTGATTTCGAGCTCGAGGACAAGCTCGTTTCCCAGGAGGGGAGTGATGTTATGGATGCATTCGTAGGGAAGGCATATACGCGAAATAGGAAATTCGTTGTTAACTAGGAATCAAATTTATAATATTGTTTTCAATTATTACTTATCTTTAAAATAGGAAATTCATTGTTAACTAGGATATGATGTTTTTAATTATTATTATTTTTTAAAATTTAAAGTGGTATTATATTGCTAAATTTGTAATAACTTATATACAATCCTTTACAAGGATATCAAAAAGAAATGAAAAGCAACTAATATTACACTTCTAGAAACCTAACATTAAGTAATTTGACTACACCTATTAAATCCTCCGTAACATTATGAGTTTCAGGTGTTGGGTTAGGCCACTCCTAAGTAAGGTCCAAGTCCACATGACTTGAGGGTTCCTTGAACCCTTGGTATTTAAGTGAAACAAAGAAGGAGAATCAGTAAAAAAGAGAGCGTAACGTGAGAGAGGAACGAAGAAGGTGGAATTTAGGTGGCATTTTCGTAATTTTTCCAGCACTGCGCAGTTTTCATCATTACTTCAATCGGATGGTAATTTCTCGTCGGATCAACGTGAAATTTTAACCAAAGGTTCTACTCTCATTGTTCTTCAATGTGGACGGTGGATATCTGATTTGGAGGTCTCTAGAGTGCCCAGATATTTGGTTGAAATTGCTGCCAAATTTTTTGGTGATTTTGTTCTCAACTTTTTTGATTTTCATCTTTTGATGATTATTGTTGTTGTTTTGAGTTGAGTGTTGAATCTAGTGTTATCTAGAGGTGATAGTGGAGATTTTCTGACTGGACTAGGTCCCGTGGTTTTTCTTTTCTCACACTGAGAGAGGTTTTCCACATAAATTGCTGGTGTGCTTTACTTTTCTTGCCACTTAATTTCTTGCATTTGAGATTGGTTGCTTGCTGCATTTAGTTTAATTGGTTTGGAATATTATCTGCTTTGGTGCACCGTTTCAAGTGTTGGTTGAGCTTGTTCTCACAGGGAAAGTTTTATTAATCTTGGTTACTTTGTTTCCGCTGCGAGAACGCTCCCTACTTTCCTAACAATTGGTATCAAAGCATTAGGTTCGAGATATCTGTGGTTGTGGTGAACAGTGGAAGTCAACACAAGTAGGGTGGTTACCTTGAATGGTGCCAATTGTGCTCTTTGGAAGGGCAAAATGGAGGATCTGCTTTATGTAAAGAATTTTTACTTACCAGTATTTGCCACGCAAAAGCCTGATGATAAATTGGATGAAGAATGGAATCTGATGCATAGACAAGTTGTGGTTTTATTAGACAATGGGTTGACGACAATGTGTTGAATCACATTTCTGGAGAGACACATGCTTGGACCTTGTGGGAGCAGCTTGAGAGATTGTATGCTTGAAAGATTGGTAACAACAAGATGTTCTTGATAAAACAAATGTTAGCCTTGAAGTACAGTGATGAGAATCCTATGACAGATCATTTGAATAACTTTCAGGGAAATTATGAATCAGTTGTCTGTAATGGGGATTAGATTTGATGAAGAGATACAGGGTTAGTGTCTCCTTGGATCCTTACTAGATTCGTGGGAAACTTTTAGATTTCATTGTCAAATTCTGCTCCAGATGGTGTTATCTCCATGGAACTTGCCAAGAGCAGTGTATTAAATGAAGAAATGAGAAGAAAGTCTCAGGGTTCCTCTTCATCAGATGTCTTGGTAACTTGCTCTAGAGGGAGAAACAAGAAACGGGGTTCTCAGAACAGGGAACAGAGTCAAAGTAAATCCAAAGGCAGATACAAAGATATTGAGTACTTTCACTGTGGTAAGAAAGGCCACTTGAAGAAAAATTGCTGGAAGTCGAAGAAAGAGAATAAAGGCAACAAAGGCAAGGAAGAAAAGAAAGAAAATGAGAATGAGACTTTTGTTGCTATTGCCACTGAAGAAGACCTTATGACAGTCCTTGATGAGAGCCTAGTTGGGGTTGTTTGTGATGAATCAATTTAGGATGTGGATACTGGTGCTTGTTCTCATGTTACATCAAAGAAGGATTTTTTCTCATCTTATACAACAGGTGACTATGGGGTATTGAATATGGGAAATGAGACTATGTCTAGAGTGGCTGGCATTGGGACAATTTTGTTGGAAATAGGAACGGGAACTAAACTTGTTTTAAATAATGTTAAGTATGCACCTGATATTCGTTTGCACTTGATATTTGTTGGTGTTCTTGATGATGAGGGTTATGTGAGTACCAATGGTGGAGGTATGTGGAAGCTCACTAAAGGTTCCTTAGTGGTGGCTCGTGGTAGAAAGTGCTCTGGCTTGTATTGGACATCAGCTTCAGTATGTACTAATAGGGTGAATGCAATGGAGATCGATTGTTCCTCAATGTTATGGCATAGAAGGCTTAGCCATATTGGTGAGAAGGGACTGAATGAATTGGCCAAGAAAAAGCTGTTATCAGATTTGAAGGGTACTAAATTGGAGAAGTGTAGTTCTTATTCCTTTTAGCCATTTAATAAGAAAATGACTAAGCTCCTGTGAACCAAGTTCCTATCCTGAACTCATTCAATCCCCTTGAAAGCCTTTACTTTAAAGCAGTTCCTTTTCCTTTTGAATTTTTGTATCCAAAAAGGTAAGCAGGGAAGCGAGTGAAAGATTATCATATGATGAGAAAGCCAGTCTCTTTCCATCCATCCCAATTCTTTACCGTAGTCCTGAGCATTGCTTGGTTGGGAAGCAAAATAGAGTTTCTTTCAAGACTTATCCTACTTCAAGAAAGACAGCGTTACTTGAGTTGGTGTATTCTGATTTGTGTAGTCCTTTCAAGACGAAGACTTTGAAGGGTGCATCACAGTTTGCCACATTCATTGATGACTATTCCAGGAAATTGTGGGTTTATGTCTTGAAGACAAAAGATCAAGTGTTGGATATTTTTAAGCAGTTTCAAGCTTTGGTTGAGAGGGAGACAGGGAAGAAGCTGAAGTACATTCGCATTGATAACTGTGGTAATATTGTGGACCGTTTGATAAATACTGCAAGCAGATGGGTATTAGACACCAAAAGACTCCCCCAAAAACTACTCAGCTTAACGGATTAGCAGAAAGGATAAATAGGACCTTAATGGAGAGAGTCAGAAGCATGCTTTCTGAAGCTAAGTTGCCTTATTCCTTTTGGGGCAAGGCTTTATTAACTACTGCACATGTTATTAATTTGTCTCCTATTATTGCTTTGCAGGGTGATATTCCAAACAGAGTGTGGTATAGCAAGGACGTTTCCTATGACCACTTGAGAGTGTTTGGATGCAAATTTTTTATGCATGTGCCTAGAGATGAAAGGTCCAAATTGGATTCCAAGACGAGGCAGTGTATCTTCATTGGTAATGGCCTTGATGAGTTTGTTATAGGTTGTATGATCCTGTTGAGAAAAAGCTTGTGAGAAGCCGTGATGTCATCTTTATGGAGGATCAAACCATTGAACATATTGATAAGGCAGAAAAGCTAGAGTGTTCTAGCTCTGGTGGCCTAGTTAATCTTGATCCTATTTCTCATATAAGTGAATATGATGTTGCTAGATTTGATGATCACAATGATATCCAAAATCATGCTCTTGAGCAGCATATTGATGTTGAGGATGCTAATGGTGTCGTTGTTGTTGATGAGGTAGATGCTCTAGCTCCTGAAGTTATTGTTGAGCAAACTGTTCCACCTAGGAGATCTGCTAGATAATATATTCCTTCTTCCCGTTATTCATCTGATGAGTGGGTATTACTCATTGATGGGGGAGAGCCTGAGTGTTATGAGGAAGCCATTGAAGATGAGCATAAGGATCAGTGGATTAAAGTCATGCAAGATGAAATGAAATCTTTGCATGAGAATCACACCTATGAGTTAGTGAAGTTGCCTAAGGGCATGAGAGCTTTGAAGAACAAGTGAGTGTTCAGAATCAAAGCTGAAGAGCACAGTTTGAAGCCACGGTATAAGGCTAGATTGGTTGTGAAGGGATTTGGTCAAAGGAAAGGTATTGATTTAAATGATATATTTTCTCCTGTTGTAAAGATGTCCTCTATCCGAACAGTTCTTGGTTTGGCTGCTAGTTTTGATTTGGAGATTGAGCAAATGGATATGAAGACAACTTTCCTTCACGGTGACTTGGAGGAGCAGATTTACATGGAACAACCAGAGGACTTCAAGGTGAAAGGAAAAGAAAATTATGTATGAAAACTGAAGAAGAGCTTGTATGGGTTGAAGCAAGTTCCTAGGCAGTGGTATAAAAAGTTTGAGTCAGTTATGAGGGAGCAAGGCTACAAGAAGACTTCTGGGGATCATTGTGTGTTTGTGCGCAAATTTTTAGATCATGACTTCATCATCTTGTTAGTTTATGTGGCTGATATGTTGATTGTGGGCAAAAATGCTTCTAGGATTGCTGAACTGGAGAAGCAGTCAAGTAAGTCTTTTGCTATGAAAGACTTAGGGGCCAAGCAGATTTTAGGCATGAGGATTAATCGATTCAGAGATGCTAGGAAGCTGTATTTGTCACAAGAAAAGTACTTAAAGAAGGTACTTCAAAGGTTTAGTATGCATGAAGCTAAACTTGTTACCAACCCACTTGCTATTCATTTCAAGTTGAGTAACAAGTAGTGTCCTTCTACAGACAAAGAGAAGAAAGAGATGAAGAAAATTCCATATGCCTCAGTAGTTGACAGTTTGATGTATGCTATGATATGTACTAGGCTAGACATTGCTCATGCAGTTCATATAGTTAGCTGTTTCCTCTCTAATCTCGGTAAAGAGAATTAGAATGCTGTGAAGTGGATTATGAGGTATCTCAAAGGTACAACTGATTTGAGTCTTAGTTTTGGTTGTAATAAACCTTTGTTAGTTGGTTTTATTGATGCAGACATGACAGGAGATGTTGATTCTAGAAAGTCTACATCAGATTACATGATCAAGTTTGCAGGGGGAGCTATAGCATGGCAATCAAGGCTGTAAAAGTGTATTGCTTTGTCAACCATTGGCGTTGAGTTTATTGCAACTACAGACGCTTGCAAGGAGCTGTTATGGATGAAGAATTTTCTTCTTGAACTTGATTTCAAGCAGGATCGGTATGTGTTATTTTGTGACAACCAGAGTGCCATTCATCTTAGTAAGAATACTAGTTTCCATACAAGGTCGAAACACATTCATGTTAGATATCATTGGATACGAGATGTGGTAAATTCTAAGTTATTGGAGCTAGGGAAGGTTCATACAGATGATAGTGGTGCCGATATGATGACTAAAGCATTACCGAGGGAGAAGCTTGAGACTTGCTGCTTGATGGCCGGGATGGCCAAGTCCTCCACTTAGTTGTGAGGGGGAGATTTGTTAGGTTGGGTCACTCCTAAGTGAGGCCCAAGTCCACATGACTTAAGGGTTCCTTGACCCTAGGTATTTAAGTGAAACAAAGAAGGGGAATCAGTAAAAAAGAGAGGGTAACGTGAGAGAGGAATGAAGGAGGAATTTTGGTGGCCTTTTCGTAATTTTTCCAGCACTGTGCAGTTTTCATCAATTCTTCAGTCAGATAGTGATTTCTCGTCGGATTGACGTGAAATTTTAACAAAAGGTTCTACTCTCATTGTTCTTGAATGTGGACGGTGGAGATCTGATTTAGAGGTCTCTAGAGTGCCCAGATATTTGGTTGAAATTGCTGCCAAAATTTTGGGTAATTTTGTTCTCAACTTTTTTGATTTTCATCTTTTGATGATTATTGTTGTTGTTTTGAGTTGAGTGTTGACTCTAGTGTTATCTAGAGGTGAAGAACTCCTTTGTACCTTGATTTGGTGATAGTGGAGATTTTCTGACTGGATTAGGTCCCTTGGTTTCTCTTTTCTCACACTGAGAGAGGTTTTCCACGTAAAAATTGCTGGTGTGCTTTACTTTTCTTGCCACTTAATTTCTTGCATTTGAGATTGGTTGCTTGCTACATTTAGTTTAATTGGTTTGGAATATTATCTGCTTTGGTGCACCGTTTCAAGTGTTGGTTGAGCTTGTTCTCACAGGGAAAGGTTTATTGATCTTGATTAATTTGTTTCCGCTGCGTGAACGCTCCCTACTTTCCCATCACTTGGTTGATGCTATCTTGGTTCCCGTTCGCAACCATTGTTTTTCGAATCAAATTAACTATTGACTCCACAAGCTCGTACTTTTGTTGCTCTTCTTGTTTATAAATCCTCCTATTCCTCTCCCTCCAAATGTAATAAATTGCCATTTGGAACGATGTCTTAATAATAAGACTATTTTTCTGTCCTAACTTGGACAATCGTATGATATCCATTATTACTTCATTCCATTGAAAGGAGAATCTTAGAATCCTTAACAAATTCAGAATTCTACTCCATACTACTTTCGTATATGGGCATTCAAAAAATAAATGATCCCTGCTTTCAGTAACTTGTTTGCATAACACACAAAGTGGGTCATAACTATCGAATCATCTATCTTTCTTGCTTAACCTATTTTTGATAGCTAACCACAAAAAAAGGAAGATTTCCGACTTAATACTTGTTTCCATACAAGATCTACCCACGAAATTGCTGCCAAAGAAGCCCACTCTAGATTTTGAGCTGATTTGTTCATGAAATTTCCACTAGAATGTGCAGTCTAGGTGACCATATCAGCCCTACTATAACCAGGTGTTCCAGCAATATAGTAATCAAGCACATGGCAGAATCTAACATTTGCCATTCTTTCCCTTCCTGAATAAGCAACCTACTGTTGCCTCTATTGGAATCCTATTCCGAAGCGGTAGCAAGTCAACACAATCCTATAAGGGGATAAACGTGGACCAATTATCAAACCAAAAATTGACATTTTCACCATTCCCCACCCTAACCTTTGCAAGAGGATATACCTTCTTCCTTATTTGCAACATACTCTTAAAAATCTAAGAATGCTCTCTTCGAGGTTGAACTTGCCAGAAGCTTTGACCACAAAGATGGTAACTTTACAACCACTTCACTCATAAAGCTTTTTTGTCAACAAATAGTCTCCAAATTCTCTTCATTAACAACACCCTTTGCATTTGCGTGATCGATATGATTCCAAGTCCCCCCTTGTTTTTTCGGTATAGTGATATCGCTCCATTTTACCTTGGCCCCCTTGCTTGTATCATGTTTTCCGGTCCATAAAAAAGATGTTTTTAATTATTTTTAGAATAGGAAATTCGTTGTTAACTAGGATAGGATGTTTTCAATTATTGTTAGAATAGGAAATTGTTATCAACTAAGATAGGACTTTTAGTTAATTTAGGAGATATAAATGCTATATATTGAGGGTTTACAAAGGAATAAAATCAAGCAATATTGTCACAAAATTATTCGAGATTGGATTCTCTCTCTTGACAAGGTCCCAGGTATTTAGGTCCCTGTAACGAGCGGATCTTCGCCTTCTTTCTCCTTTATCATAGGAAGGAAGAAGAACGACAACAAGGGAAAGTCTTCCCACAACGGCATCGGTTTTCTGGTACATTGCCCGGTAACTCAAGCCTAGGCTAAAGCCAATAACAGTAACCTTCGTCTTTTCATGTAGTGGGGTTGAATTATGTGGGAAGTACAACTGCAGTATCTAAGTGTCATATGAAAGAAATCCGAATTTCTTTCAGTGTGGAGGTTTTATGGATCTAGCATATAAGTAAAGATTAGTAAATTCGAACAAATTCAAACATGTTCCAGAATTCGTTTTTCTAAGATCTTTGACTTGAGCGGGAATTTGTGAGTAGTTTTTTGCCATCATATGCTATCCTTGCATGCATAAATGAGATAACAAGACCTTGAAAACTTAAAATCCTAGGAGTGGAAGTGTACCACTGGTTATATACAATCTTTGAGTACTTGCATTCCCTTTTCTAATTTTTCGTGATGAGATGGTAATGATGTTTATTTATTCATTTCTACTCTTAGGTTCTATAGGAATGCTGTTAAGATGCCTAACTGGAAATTATAAATTGTGCAGCCACTATCAGATGCTTATAGCTGCGGTCATGAGGAGATCTGCAGGATTCTCGAATCCCATGGTGGAATAGATCCAGTATGCGTTCTTTCTAACTTCCATAAGTGATCAGGCATCAAAAAGACTGATAGCACACGTGATGTACATCCACCCCAAACTTATTTATTTCCACCAGTTGTGGAAACAGAGGAGATATGAAAAATATTATTGGGTGGTGGAATGATATGGAAAACTTTGCAATTCCATTTTGTTCCTCTTTCCTGTTCAGTAAATTATGTTATCATTTGGTTGGAGCAGGTGAGGCACGACTCACAGAATCCATGCTACGAGATCGATTCTGCAGAAGTAGACATGGATAATGCTACTCTAATTGGAGAAGTAATTTGTGCTTCTACTTAATTCTTCTGGAGAAATTACAATATTAGAAGTTTACTTTAGTACTTAAGTTTCTCTTGTTAGTGTTGACGATTATATACTCCAAACATGAACTATTACAGGGGGCATATGGTGAAATTTACCTAGTGAAATGGCGTGGTACAGAAGTAGCAGCAAAAACAATCCGTTCCTCTATTGCAGCAAATCCAACAGTGAGGTGATTCTTTTCATAATCCATGTTGACACCCTGCTAATATGATAACTGATAGAATACACTTGGGATTTTGAATTTTATGTGCTTATGCCCTGGTTATGTCAACCATAAGGGATTCCTTCTTGAGGGAATTGGGCTTGTGGCAAAAGCTGCGACATCCGAATATAGTGCAGTTCCTTGGAGTTCTAAAGCCCTGTGATCGTTTAATTTTTCTTACGGAGTATCTTCGCTATGTGAGTCTTAACTATATATATGTCATCACTTAAGACTTTTAAGAATATTCATGTGATCACCTTTTGTCAAATATTAATGTGCTAGGGAAGTTTGTTTGACATACTGAACAGAAGAGGAAGACTTGGTTCGCCAACAGCAGTTGCATATGCTTTAGATATTGCAAGGTAAGTGTCCTAAAGATGATTCTCGTTATTTTACTAATGAAGAATTTGTTAGCATGATTGGTGGTTCCGAAGAATTTTGACATAGTAAAGATATTTGAAAAGATATTTGAAAACATACTCGGACTTCCTGCTTCTTTCTTTTCCTGATAGAACCTAAGAATCTTTTCTTAGTTGAAATTGGTTGATTCACATGGATAATGTTTTCATATCTTGCCAGTAAAGCTTAATGCTAGTTGACTTTGGTGACTGTCATTAGACATAATCTGATGCGCTTGCATTTTCTTGCTATGTTTTGGATCAAATTATTGCCACTTCCGGTAAGGATTATCAACTGTTAAACCTCTTGGAAATTTGCAGAGGCATGAACTATCTGCACAAACACAAACCCAATGCCATTATACATAGGGACTTGACACCAAGGTATCAAACATATCTTAATGCCCTGAAGTTTGGTAAATTGCAGTTGAAAAATAGTATATCCCATTCTTCATTTGTTGATCTTCGCAGGAATGTGTTACTAGACGAGTCAGGACACCTCAAGGTCACAGACTTTGGCTTAAGCAAAATTGCTCAGGGAAAGGATCTCCAAGGTTACAAAATGACTGGAGGAACCGGTTCATGTATGATCTTCTCCTTCTCCCCTATCAAAAGTAAAAGATAACCTCTCTTACTGTAATGACATTTACCAGATAGATACATGGCGCCTGAGGTGTACCGTCGAGAATCGTATGGGAAGAGTGTGGATGTGTTCTCCTTTGCTCTTATAGTACATGAGGTTGCCAAACTTGCATTGGATTTCTGTGAAACCCCCCAAATCTTTGCGCTACTGAAGTCTGATCATCTCGTTTGGCTTACTTGTTCCTTCTTACAGATGCTCCAAGGTAGACCATCAAATAGGGGAGAGCTTCCAGAGAAAGTTGCAGACAAGCGGGCATATGAGGATTATCGACCATCATTATCGTCACTAGGATGCCCCGAACCAGTCAAGATGTGATTTTTTTGATTCCTTCTATTTGTTAATACTTAAACTGCTAGTCATCATAAGTCCATAACTGTGTTTTGCTCACTTAATCTTAGGCTTCTCAGAGAGTGCTGGCACAAGAATCCTGAGTGCAGGCCTACCTTTGAAGAGATAATATTACAGTTAGAGACTGTTCAAGAAGATCTGTTGCAGGATAAAACTCTAGCTGTCTGCTGTCCCTGTCTCATCTTGTAATGATTTGTAATACAATTAAACTAAACTGCCAAGTACACATACAATGTAAGTAGTTCCCACGTTCTAGGCATATATGTATAGTTCCTGCAATGCCTGAGACCTGTTTCACTTCAGTCTTTATCTATTTTCTTTTAGTGCTTGGACTCTTTCCTCTCCTTGTTTTGAATGTGCATTGGTTGATTAACTAAAATTCAGTACAGACTTTTACAAAAATTTAAGCCTAAGTTCATGTGTCTTTAAAATTTTTAATGGTTATCCAAAGCATAAATAATTTATTTAAGTTAAATAAATATATAAAGATGAACATAAACATAGAATTTTTCAGGTTAATTGTATTTTATAACAAAATTAAATTAGATAAATAATTATAAAATTTGTATAAATAACAACACCCGGTAAAAATCTCGTTGAGATGCAGGATCTGAAAAGATCCAATAATACGCAGCCTTACTTTTGAATAGTATAGAAGCTGTTTTAAGATAACCTACATTAATGAATGAATATAATTAATATATTTGATCAAATTTAACAATATAATGTAATATAATAATTAATTTAAAATAAGAGGATAATTATAAATAAAATTATTTATAATATTGGACAAGATTTGTCTTTTTAAAATTTTTATAAAACTTAAATTCGACCCTTATTCTATTAAATGTCTAATTTATTTATTAAATTTTAAATTTAATCTATTAAAGTAAATAGATAAATTCAACGTTTACAAATCTAAATTTTTGATGAAAAAGTTGTTTTAGTTTCAAATTATTTTAACAATTTCAGTTAGATCCGCCTTAACCCATGGGGAACTTGTCTGGGTGGTGTAGTCGGTTATCACGCTAGTCTCACACACTAGAGGTCCCCGGTTCGAACCCGGGCTCAGACATCTATCTCTTCTTTTGCTTACTCTCTTTTTTTCAGCCTGGGACTACAGGAGATGAAATGTATGAACGAACTCTGCATCTTAGCGCTTTCTCTACAGTGATCCACATCGAGGGTAAGCTCTCTTGTTGTCCTTTTCCGGTGCAAGTCTCGGGTCTCCTCTCACTTTCTTTGATGTTATTGCGGGATCTCCAAAGATGCATATTTTAGAGCCCTTCATGCTGTCAAGTGTCAATCCCAGCTCACTCAAGTTTTCGCATTTCCCTTCTATTTCCAACCTTTTGTCACCGCGGGATTACTCATCCAAGACGGTGCTTAAAGCTGAATTGTTTTCTGGGTTTTTGAATTCGATGGAGAAGAAGACCCGTGTGCCAGCTAATTTCAGGAAATGCAGGAGACTGGTCATGGTCAATTCTGGAGTCAGTGTTGAAGATGGTAATGATAAAGATGATAGCTTTTACATAAAAAGATGCGTGGAACTTGCAAGGAAGGGGATTGGGTTTACCAGTCCTAATCCTATGGTGGGCTGTGTTATTGTCAAGGATGGCAAAATTGTTGGTCAAGGTTTCCACCCTAAAGCTGGACAGCCTCACGCTGAGGTAACTTGTCAATTTTCTCTGTTTTGCATGATTGTATACGCTATTAAAACTTAGTTCTTGCGGAGAATGAATTAATTTTAAGAGGGCCCTGAATTTCTTTACTGTTTATGCTAAAGCCAATGTTGAACATGTTTTTGGATGAAGGGAACAGTACTGAAATCTCAACTATATAGATGCTAATTTTGATGGAATTGATAACATTGGTATAGTTTGATGTTTTAAGCCCGTGTATGTAAGAAAACAGTTATTGGAAACTGCCTTCAGGTTTTTGCTCTCAGAGATGCTGGGGATTTGGCAGAGAATGCAACGGCTTACGTGAGCCTAGAACCCTGTAATCACTATGGAAGAACTCCACCTTGCACTGAAGCTCTGATCAAAGCTAAAGTAAAGAAAGTGGTCGTTGGAATGGTTGATCCGAACCCACTTGTTGCTTCAAAAGGATTGGATAGACTTAGAGGTGCAGGAATTGACGTCGTGGTCGGTGTGGAAGAAGAGATGTGCAGAAAGCTCAACGAGGCCTTTATTCATCTAATGCTGACAGGCAAGCCTTGCCTTACTCTTAGGTAATTATCCATGATAATTATTTGAGGTTAGAAAGCAAATTCAGTCAAAACCTTCATTGTATTGTTCGGATAATACATAGCGAGCCGTGATTTATACTCATTTAAGATCTTATGTTTTGTCAACCATTTCTAACTCTGGCCTGCCTTTAATTTGCAGGTACTCCATTTCAATGAATGGCCAGTTATTGAATCAACTTGGCGAACGTGTCACAGAGAATGGTGGATACTACTCACAATTTTTACAGGAATATGACGCAGTTATAGTTTCGTCCTCATTAACTGGTAACCTTGCACTTCCTACATCTCAAGAACCTGGTGCCAATCAGCCCATCAGGATCATAATAGCTAAAAATCCTTGTCCTCCAGTTCCAGTTTCAATTCCTTCCAACGAAGTAGCTTCGAAAGTGATATTTTTCACTGACAAGGATACATCTGTTGAACAAGAAACAACCCAAAAAGGGATTGAAACTGTGGTGTCAGATCATATAAATTTAGATGCGATTTTGGAATTCTGTAAGCGCAAGGGACTATGCAGTGTTTTGCTAGATTTAAGGGGAAATTTTGATGAGCTGGAAGACCTTGTGAAGGAGGGAATTGAGCAGAATATGCTACAGAAGATTGTAGTGGAAGTGTTGCCATTGTGGGCTGATAGTGAGGGTGGTGGCAATTCTCTCAAGCTTTTAAACAGTGTTAGGAAGAGACTACAAGTTAGTAATCTCCAATCCAAGGCCTCCCGTCAGAGCATTGTTTTGGAGGGTTATCTTCAGTAATGTTACTTGCTGAAGCTTATTGAAGCTCTGGTTGGCAATGTGGAGATGGAGATAAAATTAGTGTTTCTAAGGGATACTATTTATACTATTTTAACCAGGAAAGAGTACTCTTTTTGTAATTTTAACAAATTCCTATCTTTTAATTTAATAAAATTTCATAAATTTTGAGAAATTTCTCAAGTTTGTCTTAAGAAACAGATTTTTTTTTTAAAAAAAATTTAGAAGTGAGAAAACAAGAAATAAATGGAAATGAGATATGCTGAATTAGATTGCAGGAACAATTTAATACTTAATAATCATCTAGATGATCTTTTGAGACCTTTAAGTACAGAAGTGCTATTATTTTTTAAAGTATATATAATATATACAAAGTTCTCTATTTAGACTAAAAGAGCTCTACATATATCCATGACATCATAAACCATATATATGACATCAAAAAGGGAAAACAAGTCCCACGGATACTTCTATTCAAATACCAAGGCTCAACTTCTCTGCTAGTTAGTATTTTTTCAGTGTATGTTTGTGATACTGAGGAGGATATCTAAATGTCCTTTTTGGTGTCTTCCAAAGATAAGGGAGACTGAAAGATCTGCAGAATTTTAGAGGCGTCTTTTTCAGTACTCATGTTTGTGAAGATAATTCAAAGCAAGGCTCATGTCCGCTTAGGAATTGGGCCAACCATTTGAATGGTGACAAGATCGATCCTTTCTTTTCATCATAAGCTGTTCTTGAATGACTTTCTCACTTTGAACTGCTTCATGGATGTTACTCTTAACCAGACTGCAAAACTCGTCAAGGGCTAACATTGAGAAGGGTTCCTCAATAAGAACACCAACCTATGGATACAAACTGAGTATCAGCTTTTACACGTTTCATCCAAATGTTATAGGAATGAAGAGGACAAAGCATTAGACACGTCCATTGAAATTATCGGGGACAAGAATGCTAAAGATCATAATAAAAGCTCATAATTTCTCCCTCCTACTACATCCCAGGTCAGTTCATAAGTGCTAATCATGTCTAATGGTGGCATCAAGATCAATGGTATATCCTTCTGCTGAAAATCAAACTAATACAAGTTCAGTTTTCGAAGCTAAGTTGTTCGAATTGAAAGGGGAAGATCTAGTACTAACTCATATGGGCATAGAATTGGAATAGTGTAGGTCAGTTTTATATAACTGCAAAAGTAGGCAATTTGCACTATAGACAGATAGAGATGCATACTTCTTCAATGCAAAATAAGGAAGCAGCGCTGATAAAAGTAGCAGGGACCATAATCCAGTGACAGTCCTCCCAAAGTATAACAGGAAGAGTGAGATGCCAGAGGACAAGAAATCTTGATGTCAAGCGAGTGTATGAAAGAGGTATTGGAATACCCATGAGTTGTTCGCAGACACCGATTCCTTCATCAAAGCATGATATTTTTGATTCCTGCATCGTTACAATGTTATTCAAATGATGGACCAGAGTACTATATGATTGATGACTCTTTGTGCAACTTCATAGCATGAGATTAACATAGACTTTGAGAAAACCAAATGACCAAACAATTGAAGAAGCTATCAACATATTCTTTTAGAGAACACCAAAAATCCAAACTCATCAATTGAACTGGTAGAATCAATTTATAGGAATCAAAACAAAACATAAAAAGTCTATTGATTAATCATTTAGAGAACTTAGAAAGAGATATACCAGCATAGTTCTCTTCGATTCCTCTAAGTTGAGGAACCGAAGGCTTTCAGATATAAACTGAATAATGCAACGAGGTGGATGCCTAGAATGGAGTACAACCGCTAGATCATCCACATCAAGCAAGTTTCGTAGGTCTTGACGTACATCTGACCCATAAATCAAATGACACTGCAAATGAAAATTTCACATCACGAACTCGATTCAGCAATTCCATTTCTTCAAAATAGTTAGAGAAACTACAAGGTATGCTTTTCCTTTACTTTCATATCCTATCAAATCACCATAACATTCAAAAAACTGACCTTGAGTGCGATAGGGAAGGCCACAATATACTGCAAAAGCGCATCTCTAATGGCAGCATTTTCCCTAGAGCCATCAACCCCAGCAATAACCTGCCTGGCAAAATCATTGGACCCAGAAATGATCTTAGTCCAAGCTTGCTTTCCCTCCACAAATCTCGAATAAGAAGCCTCCGTACGGAACACAAGCAACAGAGCCAATGCAGGAGCTGTTAACTGGTAAGGCAAAGAAGAAGCCCTCAAAACAGGGAAAAACCCAGGCAACCAATGCAACTCCACAGCCGTATTATAGCTAGCAATAAACACGGCCACCGAAGTGAAAACAATCACCGGTGGTATCAAAGACAAAATCACCCGAGAAGACAGGCTCGAAAGCAGGTGGCGAACGTGTCGAAGAGAACTTCTGTGTTCAACCCATTTTTCGTGGTCGTACAGAGCCCGTTTCTGTTGCATGCGACGCTCTTTAATACCGTCGGCCCAGTCTGGAATAGCTCGGAGAAGTGAGACCAGTGACAGGTCCTTAGTGGGTCGAGGTTGGTCTGGGGAGAGAGAGCACAGGGTAGTTTGGCGGGGTTTGGAGGGAAAGTTAGTAACTCGTAAGGCGAGGAGAGTTTTGGGGGTGAAAGTGGAAGAGAAGGAGGAAGGGGTGATCGGAGACTTGAGTGGGTGTGACATTTGTGGCAGTGGGATGTGACCGTGAGAGTTTAGGGTATTGTGTGTAGAGAGGAGGAAAAGAAGAGAAGAGAAGGAGTGGACATGGTTGGTGGTGTAGATGCAGAAGTAGAAGCAGAAGCAGATGCAGAAGAAGAAGAATAAGATGGGTAGGTGGCTCGAATGCAGTTGCTTGTGGACGAGGATTTTAGACATGTTCGAGTAATTTAAATTTTGATTAAAAGTGAAATTAAAATAATTATTTTAATTAAAATATATTATTTATTAAAAAATTTTGACTAAAAAAATCTGATTCAATCTTTAAAATTTTTATTTTTAAATTTTCGATTCAATTTGTTTTAATAATTTAATTTTTAAAATATTATTTAAAATATGCTAATATCGAGTAAAAATTATTTTTATCCTAAAATTTAATCTAGACCGAGTTGACTCAGTCTACCATCCCTAATTGACTCAGCTACACTGTGTAACTGTCTTGAAGGTTAGACCAAAGATGAAGTCTTTTGAGTGCAAACAACAGAAATTGCTCAATTCATCATCATGATAGTCACAAGCTAATAGTATAAGACATTCCATTGACGCCATTGCCAAGCATAGTACATTGATAACTTTAATCTAAAAAGGGAAATCAGTATCGGTAGTGGGGTTGTCGAAATTGGGTTTCACTTCTTCAAGCTTCCCCTCACACCAGGACGAGGCTTGGAAGTATCGGGGGCATAAGAGGCGTGGAGATTCACGAGCTTGTCCTCTTCAAACGGAATCTTTGGGTGTCTCGCTTCGTGGTGGATCTGCATCGTTTTGCTATCCGGCGCCGTCGCTTTGCAGTGGGGACACTCCAACTTGGCGTGCCCGCCCTTTTCCTGCCCGGTCCGATCAGCCTGCCCGGCCTTCCCTCCTCCTCTGTTTGTCGTCGCCGCGTCTACCTTCGCCGCGACCTCCTTCGCCGTGTGCTTCTTCGGCTTTGCCTTTCCCGTCATCTTCTTTCTCCAACGAACCTTAACCCTAACTCTACCCTAGTGAATGATTGAGAGAGAGTCCTACTATTAACAAGGAAGCTTATATTACAAAGCAAACATTATGGGCTGTTTGGTTTATGAGTTAATGATATCGTTCTTTTAGTATAGAGTAAACCTCGTAGCCAAACACACCTTTTTGTCTTGTTCACTTACATTTTACGACTGACACCAACTCTTGTCAGATTCCGTATTCGGACAGAGGCTGCTACCAATCCATGGAAGATTCTCAGGTAGTTCAAAATGTAGATCCTACTCCGACTCCGCCGGAAATGTCCTCTTCCGTCCCTCCGGCCCCGTCGCAGCCAACTGTAATACCTCCTCCACCGACGACGAGGAAAAGACCACTCGAAGGGATCGAAGACTGCAGCTACTTCAAGATGCGTGCTGTTCTGAGAGATATTCGCCCATGTCTATTCGAGGTAAAGTGTTGGATTTGTCAAAGTTTAGTTACGCTAGAGTCCGGTAAAGCAAAAAAGATGGTCCTTTTCTGGGAAAAAAATGAACCGATCTTTGATTCATTGGTTCTGGTTTTTGGAGTTTGGATTATATCTGGATTGCGATGATTAGACCTTCGATTAAAAAGGAAAAAAGAAGAATTTCTGGTCTGTTAAAACCCGTATTTACAGTATTAGCTGATGAATGTGCTTGTGAATGAGTGATTTTAGAGATTTTCTGTGTATCGAGCACCCTGTTGCTTTTGTTGTTTTTGTTTGTGCAGTCACTTTCTAGTTATGTAGGATTTTTTGGTTGAATTTGTTCTGTTTTATTGAAGGCGCTTCGAACTGTAGACTTTCGGAGCTGTAAGGGAGCCGATGAAATTAGAGAAAGTAAGTTCATTGACATGAATTTGAGCAGGTGTGATATGGGTGCAAAGTTTTGATGAAAATTTGGTTGATTAGTAAGAATAAGCTTTTGCTTGTTCATTTCACAGAGATGAAACTGCTGATGGAACTTTACAAGCAGATGACGACAGAAACTGTCACTGTAACTAAGCCTAAAAATTTGCATGATGGCCATCCTTTACCTTGTGAAAATGGAAATGCTGCAGTGGCCGAAGATCAGAAACAAGATGTTAATTCAGCCGATACACGTCAACTAAACCAAGATTCCGATAAACCATCTGAAAATAAGCACTTCCAGTCTAATCTCGTCTTTGAAAGTCAGCAAGCTGAAAATGTTCAGAATCAAAGCTATATTATTGGAGGATCAGCTTTTGGGTGGAACTTCATTACCTTTACTGGAAATAGCCCAGTCTACTATGGAAGAAGTAAAGAATCATTTCGGGCAGCTAATATGACTGAATAATGTATCATTTCTCTTCCTTGGATTCTATAGAGTAGCACGATGCACCATTGAAGCCTTTGATATTAGTTATTGCAAGGATTTGTAAGTCTCTTTTCACTGATTGTTGTTGTAAGCTTATATTGGTTTGATTCGAAACAATGCCTGGTTTGACTTAGAATGTAAGGATTCCGGAGAGTAACGCAACGCAACATCGAAGCCTCTGGTATTAGCTTAGTGAAGGCTTCAGTTGTTATCTCTGGTAATGACCATACTATTCGATTACTGATCAAGTTATATTTATGGTTTTAGAATACTTAGCTGTTCTTGTATAACACTTTGGGACAGCAGAGTTACCATCATCATCTATTCACCTCAGAATACCACAAAATAATAGCAACTTAAAGTTTGCCTCTTTCTTTAGGTATTAGATACTGCTCAAAAAGAAAAAGTTGCCACTCCAATGGAAGAAATATGTATCTGTCTACAAACACTTACAGAATGAATCTGAAATTGAACATACATAAACAATCCAACCATTCAGAGAATTAGTAAAAAGAACATGATTATGTTGACTGATTTATGGAGCAGAATGGTGTTCCATTTTCTTTGAATGGATAAAAAGGATGGTCAAAGCTAGCTGGTTGCGTTAATAGATAAAGCAGCAGAACAAGCAAGTTGAGTGAAACAAATTCGAAGAATGCACATCTACCATTTCTGTTACTTCTGATCAGATGTTGCATCCTTCTCAGGATAAAGCAGCAGAACAAGCAAACTGGGCAAAACAGAGTCAAAGAATGCAGATCTACCATTTCTGTTACTTCTGTTCAGATGTTGCATCCTTCTCAGCCTGAGTAGCAGCCAGCGCCTCGTGATTTGTACCTTCTTTGAGTGCTGCCTGTGCTTCATTCTCCATTCCACGGGCGGTAAGTGCAACTGATTGAAGATAGGATGCAACATACCAGACAGGAGAAATGACTTGGGCTTGCATAGCATCATTTAGAGCTTCCTGAGGCATGTCAGTCATGAGATAGGACAGACTACGCCTTGCATGTACGGTAGGTGAAACCATTGTTCCCACGTCGATGAACTGCAAATTTTATGGAAAAAATAAAAAAAAACTTAGCCAGTGAACATTGTAGTTATATCAGCAAGTGAGTGTGTGCATTTCGAAGTTAGCATTTCAAGCAGAGAGTTTATAACAGTAAATTGTTATACCATACCTGACTGTAACACTCAATAGCAGCTTTGAAGTCTTTCTGCTTGAAAGCGGAATCTCCCTTCTTCTTCAGGTTCAGTGTTTCCATCATTTCATCAGTCCACATTTGGAACGACAGCTGTTATGTAAGAGAGGAAAGAAACAATTCAGTACTAGAAGGAGCTTACTTTGCAAACACATGAAATTAACAGATGTAGAACAAACATCAGAAGATCAACATAAGCAGAAGTAATAATCGGACTGAGGCTAAATTTGCAGCAAATGTATTCAATTCAGGCAACTGATTAAAGCGGATACATAACCTCATTCGTCACCCCTTCATCGTCTTTGTAACCAATTTCCTCTAAGATCTCATGTATTGCAGTCAGGTCTCTCCTTGAACAAGCCTCACCAAATGCGGACAAAGGAGAAAATGATGTACTGTGTGGGATGCCCATCAAGATATGTGAAGGAACCTGCAATGAACATGAAAAGGGTAAAAACCAACAGGGGCCCATTTCTTGAATGCCAAGTGCCTGAGTAATAGAAACCAAATGGCTTAAAAGGGTTGATAGGGTTCATATATGTTATTCCCAGAACCTCAATGACTGACTGATCCATACCGTGATTTCCTTCTGAAGAGGAGTAAAAGCAGAGACTAATGCTTTTGAACTTGGTCGCTCTCGGAGCTCATACTGTAAACATCGAGAAGCCAAACGCACCAACTCGGTTCCATCATCATTAGAAAACTGTCCTTGCAAGCAAGAATCTGTAAGCATCTGAAGATTTCTGTCTCTTATCAAATCAAGGGCCTGAACATCAGTATCACACGATCAGATTTGCATGGACAAGGTTATTCAAGAAACGTATTAAACTCAAAAACATATAGGAGAATCATCTGATGCAGAACCATTTATACACTCCTTGGTAATGTGATGCCAACTTACATGACTGGGAGGAATATGCTTTCCACTGAGAAGGTCGAGCAGTAGTGTGCCAAAGCTATATATTACGCTTTCTGGTGTTATTCTCCCTACATAACGATAGACAATTTGTGAAATAGTCTTAAATTAGCTCACAATCATGGTGTAAAATTGAATATGTTGTTCAACACTAGTTCAGATTTTTGTGGACTATAGGAAATTCCTATCTATCAATATCTGAGATAATTTCTCACAAAAAGCTGGACAACAAAACATTTATTTTTCTTAGCCGGATTCACCTACCAGTTCTCAAATACTCAGGAGGTGTAAATGCAAGATTTGTACTATAGCTTTTCCCGTCCCTACTGTTCTTCATCAGGCCTAGACATGAAAGTCTTGGATTACCATTCTGCAAAATCAGGAACACAAAGACTGGTGACTGCAACTATAATACAAAGAAAATGTGTACTGACTGATGAATGAAGAACAGGAGCCTTTACCTCGTCAAACAAAATTCTATAGGCATTAAGGTCATGATATAATGCTCTCCCTTTACTTGTGCAGTACTCCAGAGCTTCAGCGAGATGTAGAGCAACCCTTAGTCTCATGGCCCATTTCATAGGGTGAGTTTCCCCTGATTCAGCAGAGAATAGAAGGTCTGTGAGCTCTTAGATAAAATCGTGAATTATGCTCTAGGGATTAAGCCTTACAGTGGAAAAGGTGCCTTGCAAGTGTTTCATTTGGCATATATTCAGTCACAAGCAGCCTCTCTTCATCTTCGCAACAACAACCGAGCAAATTTGCCAGTCTCTGGTGGCGGAGCTGACCAACAGACTTTGCTTCTTCCTGTCATTGCCAAAAAGAAATTCTCTCAAAGTTCCAAGCTGGTCATTGAAAATTTTCCATCTTCTCTTTTTAATTAGTAACATTCATGGTGATAAAAAAATTGTTGCCTTACCAAGAACTGCCTAGCATCAGGCCAGGCCATTCTATTAAAGCGCTTAACAGCAATTCTGGTCTGATTTTCCAACTTCCCCTTGTAAACAATGTTTGGAGCCTTCTCACCATGTTCAGAGACAATGTTCTCCACCGCAAAACCAGAGGTTGCATTCTTTAGTTGCTCGAACGTGAACTCACGAAATGCAGGCAACGAATCCACTTGACTGTTCTTGTCATTCCCTGTCACAAAAGAACACACGCAAAAAAAGAAAAAAAAAAAAAGCTATCGATCATGACCAACCAAGCCAGACTACAGTTTTCTGTTCAAGGATAATCACTTGGAACGCACCAAACTCAGACACTTTAAGAACCCCCGTCTTGAATTGAGAATCCGAGCAACATGGACTGAGCCTAGAACACCGACTCCCCATCTTAGAAAACCCAACTTTGAACTGTTTAAGTTGTCCAGAACTTTAATCAAACAGCTAAGCAACTGAACTATTCCCTGATCTGGTCTGATCTCAGTGACTAGAGTGACTGTGACAACATTAATAAAAGCTCAAAAACAAATCATGTCTATAAAAAGAAAAGCTTTTTGCAGTTTATCTTTTCCACTTTCAGGACCAGCAAATTTCAAGAACCATATTCTCTCTTGCATTTGGAAAGAACATTAAATTATAGATTCCCCCATTCTTATATCTCAATCCTCCACCTCTCAATCCTGAATCATGATCCGACCAAAACCCAAAAAAGAAAAGAAAAAGAAAATTAGACCCAAAAAACAGATGTCGGAATGTCTGATTCCTGAAACAAACCTCAGATCATGGCCTGTACTATATGCGGTTGGTTCAGACAGAAACACATGTTCTTGGATACAAAAAAACGTAAAAGGTAGCAAAACCACCCACAATCATTACCAACATGTCACGAATTCTTGTTCACCTCCAAATATATAATGTTGTACATAATTAAAATTCTGTTCTTTTGGGAATTCTTGTAGTTGAATATGAAACAAACAACGTGGACAAGTCACAAAAGTGTGGGTGATGATTATAGAGAATCAAAAGCAATACATAATTGATTTTTCATTCTTTAAAAGAAATTTTCCCTTTCGCTCTTCAATCATAATTAAGTCAAAATAGCATGAATTTGCGCCGCTGGTAACAGTTCAGAGAGACAGCACTTTTTCATCATTCTCAATCTCATCCCTCCCTCCCTCCCGCTCGCAATCATTTCAATTCTCCACTTTTAGCCACATGTCTCTGTGTTTATGTAATCATGCGGCGCCGTTTTGACTCCGTGGTCCTGGGACCAAAATAGAAATAGGCAAAGTTCCTGGGTAATGGTGGCAATTTCAATTTTGACTGATCGATTTTTAAATCAAACTCGAGTTTAGCAGGTCGGAGGCAAAGATCCGAACGATTCAAAAAAATAATATCGCTCTGGTTACAGGTCATAATATTAAAATTTTAAATTCCAATTCTTAACAATTACTTGTTTGGTATTAAGTTTATTAGTTTAGTAAATAATTTATTTATAATTGATATTCGAGTTTAGTTAGATGTTAATTAATGGAATGTAATGGAATGGAACGGAATAAAACGATTTTATAATGGGGTGGAATGTAATATAGTGAAAAGTTGTTTGGAAGTGATGGAAGGACTCATAATGTAATGTAGTGAAATATTGTTTGGAAGATGATTGGAATTAAATGTAATGATAATAAATGACTATTATACCCCTGATATTAAAATGATTGTTGTATGAGGTTTAACTCTATGATTTTAAAGCAGAAATCTTGTCCAATTAAAAAGTCACGGTTGTGACCGTGACAAATAATTTTTTAAATATATTTTCTATTTAAAATAATAAAAGTTTTATTATTATTTATATACAATTTATTATCAATTATATAAAAATATGGTTATTAATAGATATTTGTGTATGTGATAGGCTTGTGGACAGCAATAAATGAGTCTGGGAAAAATGAGTTTAGGGTTAAAAGAAATAATAAGTATTAAGAAAAATTATTGAGGGTATATTAGGTAATATGTATTTATTAATTTACGTTTCATCTTAAACCCTTCGAATTGGAGGTTTCTTTTCATTGTTTAGGATAGAATGAAAGGTAATATGAAACCCTCCACTTCTATCCCATTTCTCTTCCATTCCATTGTGAAACTCTCAATTAAATGATAGAAATGTGTTACGTTTCATTCCGTTTGATTACTAACCCTTCAACCAAACAACGCCTTAGTGAGGGTTTAAAGATACTAACTCTCAAAGGTGACAAATTAACTTGATTACATTTGATTGTAATTGATGTATTAATTTTGATTTAATTAATTTTAGGTTTAAAAGAATTTTCAATTCAATCAGTTATAAGAAATTAAATTCTTAATACAAATGTCAACAAATCAAATTGTATTTAATCCAATATGAACAATTTGAGCGAGATCAAGTAAAAAAATTTCATTTAGTCCCATGATTTGGGGTTGATTTCAGGATGTGTCCTTAATTAAAGCGAGTACTATAACAACAATAATAATAATTTAGTAAAAATCTCACTGATCGTAACGTTTGGAGAGGTTTAAAAGTATACAGTCTTATTTTTAACTAGTAGGGAGGTTATTTATGATAGATCCACATGAAAAAAATAAAATAAAAAAGTAACAAAATAAAATGACATAAAAGATAATAATAATAAATAAATAATAAATACCTATAAAAATATAATAAAAGTAATAAAACAAATATAGAACAAGGTTAAGAATAACAAATAAAAGATAAAATAAGTAAATAAATAACGAAGGAAACAAGTAAATAAATGAATCAAATAAGTTATTACAAAAAAATATTTAAGCTATAAGAAAACGTTTAAAAGAACTATAAGAAAGAAAATAACCTTTTTATGTGAGATCTTTTATCTCTATCTTAGTATATCAAAGTTTTCTATTCAGAGTCATCTCCTTACTGAGTTTCAGTAGTCATATCATTCTTGATTATCTCTCTTCAATTTTTCTAAGACCTTCCTTTTTCTACTTGTAAGAAAAGGGTAGGAGAGTGATACGAGAGTGACAGTAGAATTTGAAGCAATAAAACTTTTTATTCATCTTGTAATGATAAAACTTTTTATTCATCTTGTAATGTGTTTACAAGACTACATTTATACTATATCTCTCTTGCTATTAGTTGGGTCTCCTAGAATCAAGGAAAAGGACCGGATAGGTGAGGAAGTGAAGAAAAACACTAAACAGAAAAGGACAAAAAGATAATAATAAAACAATAAGACAATAGAACTGGTCTTGTTGGCCTGCAGGAGCATTATAATGTCCAACCTATTGCTCATACCCAAACCCATTATGAGTCTAACCTGTTGCTCATACTCGAACCCATTATGTTTTTGGGTCTTTTATCACCCTCCCTTCAAGTTGGAGGTTCGGTAAACAACTCCAAACTTATTAAGGAGACTCGAAAATACAAGTTCGGACAATGCTTTCGTGAATAAGTCCGCAATCTATTCCTTAGTATTCACGTGCCTTAACTCAAGAAACCCTAAACTGACGCAATCACGAACCAGATGAAGATCTATCTAAAGATGCTTCATCCTCTAGTGAAAAACGAGATTTTTGAGATGTAGATGGTGGTTTGATTGTCGCAATACAGAGGTATGGGAATCTTAACCCTAAAAGCTTGAAGTAGTTGCGTTATCCTTTTTAATTTGCAAGTTGTTGAGGCTAAACTTTTGTACTCCGATTCAGCTGATGATCGACTCACTGTAGTTTGTTTCTTTGTTTTCCAGGAGATCGGAGACCTACCGAGGAATATGCAGAAGTCGGTTAAAGAGAGTCTGGAGAAGAAACAACATCCCCAACCGGAGTCGGAAAAAGCTATAAGGTGAGGGCTTTCATATGTCGCATAAAAAATCCTTAGATTTTGAGTTCCTTTAAGGTATTTCAGTACTCATTTAGCTGCTTTCCAGTGCTGGTCATGAATTGGCTCAGCTGTTGTGTTCCATACGTAATATTAGGCCTAGTGAAGCCTAAATATTTTAATCTTCTTTATAGTTTTGGCTTATCTAGTAACTCACCTTCTTCAATGGTTAATTTTGTTCTAGGGACGATGGGTGTTGTGCGAGGTGTGGAGTCCAACAACTTGGTTTCCTAAAAAATATCCCTGATGTATTTGCTCTGAGTAAGTAACATTCCATCCTTTGCTCTCGCTATTTCTATTCCCAAGAAAAATTTGCATATCCCAAATCCTTGATTGTGAATTTTACATTCAATGCTTTCTTTACCGACTCCATTTGTTCTTCATTAGCACCCGTTATTAAAATGTCATCGACGTAGATGATTACTGCCATAAAGTCTTCTCTTGTCCCCTTAGTGTATAGGCAATGATCTGCTTCTGATTTAATGAAACCAATTGTGTGTAGTTTTGAAGATAACTCTTTATTCCACTACCTACCCTCCTGTTTTAAACCATAAATGGATTTGATTAGCTACATACCTATCCTTCCTTGGCCTTAGTGTAGCCTTGTGGGGGGTAGCATATATAGTTCCTCTTCTAAGTAACCATGGAGAAAGGCATCATTGAAGTCACATTGGTGGATTGGCTATTGCTTAGAGGCAGCAATGGCTAAGAACATCCTTATAGTCACAACTTTTGCCACTGGAGAAAAGACTTCTGAATAGTCAGCTCCTTCCCTTCGGCTAAAACCTTTTGCCACAAGTCTGGATTTCAATTTGTCTAGTGTACCATCTGGATTATGCTTAACTTTATACACCCACTTCGAGGCTATGGCCTTCTTTCCTTTAGGTAGCTTTGTCAGTATCCAAGTTTTATTTTTCTCTAATGCAGATAGTTGCTCATTCATGGATTCCACCCATTTTCCATCCTTACTTGCAAATTCATAGGATAAAGGCTCAAAAATTCCAGAAACATTACTTATAAAACTGTTGTAATAATTGTTGTTTTTGATGTTCATCACTTTTAATCTTTCTTCATTTGTTCCTGTAGGACAACAAACTTGTAATGCTACATTGTTATCATCAAGAGAGTGAATGGACTGATATGCTGTGGTTTGAAGGACATAATCTCGCAGGTATTTAGGAGTCATGTGTATTCTGTTGCTTTTTCTTTATGTGGGAACTGTAGGTAATGTGTTTTGGTCTGGTGGGTTGTTTGGTAAGGCATACTTAGGTGTGTAGGAACTTTGTTCCGGATTGTTGTCACATTGCTTAGTGGGTTGTGTGGTTGTCATGGTAGGTGTTTGTATAGGATATTCTGTGTCTATATTGGTTAGAGAACTTGTAAACAAAGGTTCTGGGTTTTGTGTAGTGCTTGTAACCTTTTCTTAAAATGGAAAGACACTTTCATAGAACATAACATCCCTTGATATGAATACTGTTTTAGTACCCATATCCATAACTCTATAAGCTTTGTAATTTGGCATATACTGAAGGAAAATACAACTTTTTCACCTAGGATCCAGTTTTGTTCTATTTGGAGTTTTGTTTAAGGCAAAACAAAGGCAACCAAAGGTTTTTAGGTGTTCATAGCTAGGTTTTCCGTTGTGCAGTTTCTCAAAAGGACTCACCCATCCTAGGATTTTGGTTGGGATCTGGTTGATGGGGTATGTGGCTGTTAATAGGGCCTCTCCCCAGTATCCTTTAGGTAATTTAGCTTTGAAAAGTAGGGCTCTAGTGATCTGAAGCAAATGTTTGTGCTTAATTTCCACTACACCATTTTGTTGTGGTGTATAAGGCTACTCTTTTGGTGATGAATTCCTATTTTTGTAAAAATTTTGGTACATTCCTGATTGATGAACTTCTTCCCATTATCAGTTTGTATCTTTAATACTCTAGTGTCAAACTGTCTCTCAATGTTTCTGAGAAACTGCACAATGGTTTGAGTTGTTTAGTATTTGTGTCTTAGTATAAAGGTCCAGGTAGCTCTAGTGAAATCATCTACAATTGTAAGAAAATAATGTGAACCACCCATCCCATAAATCCATGTGAATGATTTCAAAAGGTCTAACTGAATGTATCTCATGTTTAGGAAAAGGTTTTCTGTGCTGTTTGGCCAGAGGACACACTTGACATTTATGTTTAGTGGGGATAGAAACATTTATCTCATTAATGTGCTGCAATTTTTTTTTGGATACATGCCTTCGTTTAGAATGCGACAGATTAAAAAATACTGAAACATTAAAAACAACATTCTCAACCTTGTAGAACTCTAAGGAAGGACCTTTTAGGCTATTTGGGGTTAGGAGAGTCTTTATTCACCGCTTTAACAATAGCTATAACATTATCAGTCCGAAGGTCCTGCAAAAACAACTTTTTACTTGTTAGAGATGAAAACTGCAGCAACTTCATTTTGAATAGTAAGCTTATTAACAGACAATAGATTCTTGAAGAAATTAGGAATATATAGTACTTTATTGAGGGAAATTTTATTCGTTAAATGTGACTATCTAATATAAGCAACCTCTTGCTTAGTCCCATCAAGTAGAGTTACAGGATCATATGCATTATTAATCATATAACTAGTGCATTGACTGAGGTCTGCTGTCATATGTGTAGAGGCACCAGAATCAATAAGCCAAGAATTAGTGTAATTGAATCCTGTGTTCACTTAGTGTGTAAAATTACCTGCATAGTTTTGATACCCTAAAAATTTTACCTCTCCCATAGCTTTGCCTTTGATAGCTTTGCCTATCTCTTGTTGAATGAAATTAGCAAGACTAAGGGATATTTGTGTATTCCATGGCTTCTCTTCATTCTGCTCTTGTGTTGTCTCTGTAGGACTATCAGTTGTTTGAGCCATGTTGACTTTCCCTTTCTCCTTCTGTGCAACAAGTTCCTTGTACCAGTCAGGGATTCCATGAATCTTGAAGCAAGTCTCCAAGGTATGCCCATTTTTTTTTTGGGCATTTTTCACAGTACTCATCTTCCTTCTTGAGGTAGGGCCCTTTGCTAGAATTGTTGTTATTTCTGCTGCTTTTCTTCAGGCTATTGGACTACTTAGCTAGCATTGCCATGTTAGGACTGCTGTCTATAGTAGAATTTACCACTCTTTGTCTTTCAACAGTTTGTAACATAGAGAAAACTTTATTCACAGTAAGCAATGGCTCCATTAGCATGATCTGATTAACCACATGTTTGAACTCATCATTAAGACCCATTAGAAATTGAACAAGCTTGTGAGCATTTTCTTTGGCAGTGATGGCCCTTGAGGCGTCACAAGTACACATAGGAATAGGACTTAGACTGGATAACTCATCCCATGATTTTTTTAACTTAGTGTAATAGACAGACACTGTTAGAGTGCTTTGCTTAAGAGAGCTTATTTCCCTCTCTATTTGGTATAACAATGGCCCATTAGCCTCACCAAACCTCTCTTGTAATTCTACCCAAAGTTCTCTAGCAGTAGTGAAAGATAAAAAGGCATCACCTAGTTCTTTAATCATAGCATTGAGAATCCATGATTTTACCATGCTATCTACTCTCTTCCATTTTGCTAATAATGCTACATCTTTTGTGGGCATGGTGCAGGTTCCATGATGAAAGACAACTTGTCCTTAGCACATAAGGCTATGGTGATGGATTTGTTCCAGGTAATGTAGTTGTTGCCATTGAATGATGTAGTAACAAGTACAGTACTGAGATTTTTTGTATTGGTAACTGAGTAAGGCTCATAATCATTTGTTGTAGGCAAGTTTGTGGCACTAAAGCCACAGTTGTCAATGGTATTGAACATTTGTGGGTTGAAAAAGAGGAGTCAGAAGGAAGGCTTTGATATCATCTAAGAAAAGGGTAGGAGAGTGATACGAGAGTGACATTAAAATTTGAAGGAATAAAACTTTTTATTCATCTTGTAATGTGTTTGTAGGACTACATTTGTACTACTCTATCTCTCTTGCTATTGGTTGAGTCTCCTAGAATCAAGGAAAAATTCTAACTGACATGTGAATTTGCTAGCTGTACAGTGCCGAATAGGTGAGGAAGTGAAGAAAAAGACAAAACAGAAAAGGTCAAAAAGATAACAATAAGACAATAAGACAATAGGACTAGTCTTGTTAGCCTACAGGAGCATTATAATGTCCAACCCATTGCTCATATCCGAACTCATAATATGTCCAACCCATTGCTCATACCCAAACCCATTATGTTTTTGGGTCGTTTATCACTACTCTTATAGTCTTTAACTATAATATTCTCACATCTTTTTATTAAAGCATTTGAGTTTCTTCTTTTAATATATTTGAACCACCTAAGTTTTGTCTTTTTTAATTTTTTATTAATATTAGTCATATCTAATTTTCCTCTTATTGTTATATTCTAAATCTTACCTCTTCTAATGAGAGTGCTTATTTAAAGAAGCATCATCTTTTTAGTCACCATTAATTTATGAGCATGCACTCTATTTGAAACGTTAACATTCTATCTAATAAAATATGACCTACCTAATTACTAAACATACTTGAATGATAAGCTGTTGCTATCGCATAAAACTCTTGATGTGCTTCTCCGTTTGAAGTAATAGAATTGACACATATCAAAGACATAACGAAGAAGGAGACTGGCATTCTTATTGATCGAACCACAAAATTCAGTGATTCGCACGAAACTGAAGTCGACTCAAGAAAAAAGAAAGCAAGAAATGGTACGTTCTTAGTTTCACGACCGATAATCCGAAGCATCACGACATAGATAAGAGTTAGCTATTTGGACCAGACGACATTAAGTTCACCCTGGCTAGGAGGCACACCTAAGGCTTTCCAGACAGCCTCTGACGCATCCACAATGTTGGGAGGACATGGCGGCTGGAAGTCATGTTCTTTATCACACCCAACTGTCGAGTCACATTCGTCAACCACCATGGCCTTCACTTTGCGTCCATTGGCACGAATAGTAATGTTGTGGAAGCACCTTTTCATGTTGTTAAACCAACCTGTAGACAGCGCAACCACC
Organism: Erythroxylum suave; assembly: GCA_027563595.1. Lineage (NCBI taxonomy): Eukaryota > Viridiplantae > Streptophyta > Magnoliopsida > Malpighiales > Erythroxylaceae > Erythroxylum > Erythroxylum suave. The sequence continues at coordinate 28,707,104 of JAOSBN010000009.1, forward strand.
GGCTTGTTATCACTGTGGAACTTGTTGTCGCATTCCGACGGACCTCCGCCGTCTCCTCCTTTCTGAAAACTGTTAATGGTGAGAACTGCTTTGGTTCGTTTCGTGATCGGCGGCGAGCAGTCGTAGACTGTGTAAAGCTTGCCTTCTTCACAACATTCAGATAAGTTCTTTTTGTTGCATTTGCCTGGTGGAGGCTTCTTGCCTTTGACTTTGCCACTTGGCCTACAAACTTGAGCCTGAACATGCAAAGAGAAAGAAACAAGAAGAAGAAGAAGAAGAATTGAACTCGAAATCAGTAGCTTCAAACCCATTTCTTCTCTTCGATGTGCTTCAAGTTACAGTGATGTGCTGCTTAAATAGGGTTTCAAAGTGGAAGTAACCAAAGTTGGCAAGAGAATACTTAATGATGTCAACTTCATTTCCGCCATTTTCGACAGGGTTACACAAGGAAGATTCCATTAGCATCGTTTGTATCTAAAGCTTAACCGTATACTCTTGATCAGGTTCTTTATAGGTACATCTAGATGCATGTTCAAAGGTTAAATTCTGTGAAAATACAGATTCTGCCACAAGAATGTCGACCTGTATATTCTTGGAATCATAAAAACCTGTAAGATATCTGAAGTTTTGTCGAAAAGATCTAAGTTTAAGATGTCTACACCTTACATGATAGGCAATGAGTAAAATGGCATGGAGACCTGACATGATAGGTAATAACGTAAAAAGGCATGGAGTCTATGGGGTTGTTGTCTCCTGCTAAGTTCCAGCTGGTTTTAATATGATTTTCTCTCTTTCTCCGTTCTATGGTACGTGCCTGAGATTCCCATGAATGCTGATATATTTCTGATTAAAATGACATGTGAATTCTTAGTAGATAGTTCCTTTTTTTTTTTTAATTGTTCGGAGACAAAGTCATTTTCACAAGACAAGAACTAGAAGTTGCAGTCTGTCTGAAACAGAGATCACGGCCAGGACAACCCGTCCATTGAAACTTTAACCATATTATCTTTTATTAGCCTGGATTCACTGCGTCCTAATAGGCTTAAGTATCTGTCAACTAGATTCAAGAAAAGGAGGCCGACCTGCATATTCTTCCTGCGCCTTTTTCTTTCTTTCCAACATAAAACCCTCGTTCTCCAGTTCACACTCATCAGTTGTAGCCCTAAGTTGTCTTCTTCATGGTGTACTACACCTGCAAATGGATTGACTTGAAACACAAGGGCAATCGATTCACTTGTTCAATGTTAGATATGACAATTGATCGAGTCAAGACCGGAACGTAAGCTTAAAAAAATTTTGTAGGTTGAGTCTATTTAAGCTTAACTAGAAGCAACGTAAACCTTTCAAAAAACAGTATTTGCCCAGTTGAATTTAGCTGATTTACAGCTGTTTTTTATTATTTGGTAACCAATTAATTGAGTCGATCAGCTAATTTTTAAAAAGTTACGAAAGAATAACGTTTTGTGTTATCGACTATTAAATATTTGTTTGGCTAACGATTATGCCCTCAGTTAATTCAAACTCCACTCGTATTCATCATCTAACAATTAAAAATAATAATTAATTTGTAAAATTTGTTTTCTATGTCTTTATTAATTTAATCATTTTAATTCTTGTTATTTATTTTAATAATTAAAAATTATAAATCATAAACAAAATATATTAAATTTCGATTAGATTAAAAATTTATTTAGCTCTAATTTATTAATTCATTAAATAATTTATTATTCTTTATTAAGAATATTCACGAAATATTAAAATATATAATATTTATACCCTTATAATTTTTTAAATTTATATCCTCATAATTCATTTTGCACATAAACAACTAATATTAAACAACTATTTTTACTAAACATCTATAACAAACAGTTAATATAATCTACTGATCATCAACTAACAGCTAATACAATTAGTTGATTACCAAATAGGGCCTTTATGTTGTTCCATCAACTACGTCAATAAAATATTAACCAAAACAACTTTATAAATTGAATTATTAAATTTTTTAAAAATTACACACTTAACTAAAAAATTTAAAAAATTAAACACGAAATTAAAACACCTAAAAAAGTTCAGTACTTTTTAATTCGTTGTCAACGATAATGTTGTGTATGCATTACTCATAGTTACATTACATCATCTATAATTACCTTTGTATCATCCACAATTTGATATAATAACTAATGTTTTAAAAATCCGACCGGAAATTAAACTTATAAGATAAGATGTTTAAGTTTCAAAAGGTTCAACAAGTATTAGACCATCATAAAACCAGTTAAATATTGAATAAAACTAAATAATTTTAAAAAATGATTGAAGAAGATCATCCTTACACATAAAAAAATTAACATTTAATTGAAAATAAAAATGTTAAATAAAATTAAACGATTTATTTTAATTTATAAAAATTAATTAATCTACTAAAATTATCTGATTAATTAATAATAAACTTATCAGTTTTAATAATAAAGATTATTAGGCTAAATTAAATTAGAAAGTTAATAACCAATTTAAAAGATTGCTCGGATCAAAATTTTCACCATCAAATCAGCTTAACAGCACAACTTGTTTAGTTTTTAGAACTTTGATAATAACCCATAATTGCAACTTAAACTACAATCCAAAGATTAAAACTTATGTCAAATCGAAATTTTGAATCTTATTAATTGATCTGAAGTGAGTCAATAATAGACTCAAACAATTCTGTTGATGGATTGAACAACGAAAAGAGTAAGGGGTGGTTGGTTTGCACGGAAGAATGGTAATAGGAATAAGAATGAATATTATCATTATAATTATGATGGTTGGTTAAAAGGAAGAAATGATTGTCATTACTATTGACAGTGGTTGATTTGTAAAAATATTGAGAAATAAAAATTTATCATATTTTAATTAATTAATTATATTATAATTAATCAATTACAATATATTGATTAATTAAAATATT
>JAOSBN010000009.1:28732991-28750891 GCA_027563595.1 Erythroxylum suave
TGGACACGAAAAAGATTTTCAAGGTGAATGGCCATCGTTTGAAGCCATTTTACGAAGGATTTCAGCCCCAGTCCGTCAAAGTTAATTCTTTGAATGAACCTTCCTATAACTAAATGGGGTCCGTGTCGAGCTAACGACGTTAAACAAACGCGCTTATTGGGAGGCAACCCAAGGATTGCTTTCATTTTATTCTTCGCAATTTAATTTTTAGTTGTCCATGATTCTGTTCGATTTCTTGTTTTTTGACATTTTCTTTTTGGAATTAGTCCCAGCATTTTGTCGTTATTGGATATCACTTGGTCACGAGATTTTTATTATTTTGCAGGACAATATCATTTGATCATTGCTATGGTGAACTGAGAAAAAACAAAAACAAAATTGCACCACCTCGACGCTCCACCATCACCTTAACACGTGACTTAGAGAAGCTTTATATCACTCTTTATTTTTTACTATTCTTATCTTTCATTTGCTAACATTGAGGATAATGTTTAGTCTAAAGTGTGGGGAGGGGAAAGTTTCAATTGTTTAGCTTTGTTTGTTTTATTTACGTAATTGCTCGTTTGCATTTTATGTTTATTGTTTAATTATTTTGCTAGATTTTGCTGTTTTACAATTTTTGTTTATAATGTCATGTTTGTTACTGTTTTGTGTTAATTTGTGCATACATGCATCATGTAAATGTTTTGGACAATCTTGCCTTCTTTGTTCAGGAAACTTGAATTGTTAGATACTTTGGCCTAATTGATCTTTTCTTGATCCTGTCTTGCCATGACTTGAGTTAGTGTATGTACTAGAATTAAACAGACTGCTTTAGTTGCTTGCGCCTTTAGAGAGTAATAAGCATACATCCACACTAAACACACTGTGAAATTTTTAAGACATAGGATAGAGAGTGCAACCTTACATGAACTCTACTTTTCTTTTGGAGAGCGCACACATTTGTCCCCTGCTAGAAACTAACATAAGTTCTGTTCAAAACCACATTTAGTACACTGGAATGAAACTAAGGCATTGTTTGTGTAGCCCCTTTGCTATCCATTTTCTTTTAAAATCCAACCCAAACAAAAATTTTATATCCTAGTTCAACCCCCTTGAGTCCAAACCTTTTCTTTGTTTTACCATACCCATTTTAACCTATGACTTCTTCTTTCAAGCCCCGACTTTTGCACCTAGTTGAGAAGAATTACCAAGTAGCATATGTAATTATATATCATGTATACCAATGTTTAGTTGCTTTGGGTTATATTTAAATTGTTCACTTAATTGTGCTTTATTGATAAAAATGAGATAAAATTATAGTTGGCTGAAATGCATTTGCTGGTGTTAGTTTTGAAAAATCGAAAAAAAACAAAAAAAGAGAAAAAAAGTCGAAAAGAAGAAAAAGAAAAAGAAAGCGAAAAGTAGAAAAATTGAAAAAAGAAGAAGAAGAAGAGGAAATTCTTATGTGAGTAAATGCATGAGACGTAGTTTTGGTTCAACTTCATTATTATAGTTGAAGTTAAGTAAATGATGGATTTGCGATATGGTACACTTGAATGAGCTTAATGTTTTAATCTTTTTATTTGAGTTGACTCGAAACTGAAGTTATTGGCATATGTCTACTTGGCACATTTCTTTGCTCTTCTCAACTCAATTTCCTTGGTAACCAGCTAGCCCCAGTACAACCCATTAAAAGACCTAGCTGAATAGTGTGGGTTTTAAACCTAAGCTAGTGGTAGAGATTTGAACTCGTGTCAGTCCTATGGAAAGAACAAATTTGTGCTGGATTTTTTAGGGAAACACTAGCACCTAAATTTCACATGAGAGAATGACTGAAGCATTGCAAGGGTGTGGATGCTATTAGTTTTTACTTGGACATTTCTGAAGCAGTTAACATTCCTAATTAATTAGGAGATCGACCTTCATGGGTTTGTTTTGTTTGATTCTAGACTGCATGCATTAACTTGAGAAGTGATAAGTGCGGTTGAAAGAATTGTGATAAGATGTTAAAGTGTCTTGATAAAGTGTCTTGATAATTTCAATTGATTGAATATTTGAGGGCAAGTATTGTTTAAGTGTGGGGAGTTTTGATAACTTACATTTTGTGCATGTTAATTGTTTGTGTTTTATGTTCTTTTGATAGGCTTATGTGATGTTTTGCTTGTGTCTTTATGGTAATTTGTGTCTTTGTATGTTCTAGGTGGTGAAATACCAAAGTGTTGCGATTTGGAGTGAATTTGGCTAATCTGGAACTGGAAAGGATTTCAACATGACCATGTTGAAGGTGATGCAATGCTAGCAGATTGCTACCTGCGAATTTCAGATTAATTACCTTAGGATTTGGGTCTAAATGACATAGCACTTTTTGCTGGATGAAGACAAGTAATTTTGTGACCCATGGGAGCTTTATTTTGATATTATTGAGGCCCACTTTATTTATTGAAGGAGAGAAAACTTAGAAGATTGTGGGGGCCCACTTCATTTAATGAAAGAAAGAGACCTAGGGAAAATTAGACCCCACTTGGGGACTAAAGGGGATTGACAACAGCACTTTTTAGAGAGGACGACTTTGAGACTCATTTGGAGAGGAGAATAGCGGCAACTTTTAGAGGGGAAGGTTTTTAACAATTAGTTAGGGAGAAAACGACAGTAGTAGACTATCTTGGAGAAAAGAACGATTTTGATATCAGCTGGAAAGTGGAGGACGACAGCAACAAGTTTGGAATTGACGATTTCTACTTCAGCTGAATAAAGGACGACGACGGCAGCTTTGGAGAAGGGATCTTTCACGGTTCTTTCACAATCATCTTTAGGATTAGAATAAACCAGCGGTAGTAGTTTTTGTGGATGGAAAGAAGACAACAATTTTCCAACAACATTATCTTTTAATAGAGCTATGTGTGGCTAACCTTTAAATCTAGACAAGGTACCTTACGTGTGATATATGTAGTTCGTGAGACTCCTTTGATTTAATTGTTTTCGTTTATTTCTTATGTTTGTTTAATTTCTGTGTTTTAATTGATTTATTATTGTCGAGTTTCTTGATTAATTAGGCCTATTAATTGATTGACTTAGTGATAAATTGTCGAATAGATTAGTTAATCCGTGATTGTTATCTATCGAAGTGGCAAATTAATTTCAATTAAGAAATTAATGAGATTAAATAATTTAGTCTAAATAGATTGCGGCTTTTTCGATTTTGTTGACTAAGACAAAGGTCCATTAGAGCCTACGGCTACCATAAATTATATTCTACAGAGCTTTACTCAGGAATAGTCTAATTGGTTAGGGTAATAATCTGCGGAGCTTTACTCAGGGTTATCGAATGATTACGAATGGATTAGTTGATATGTGTTGTTCACTGTCTGCTGTAACTTTGTCCATAAGAAAGAACAAAATTTATATTTTTTAGTCTATAATCGAATTACAGTATCAAATGGAGTACCTTGGCTAAGGTTTTATTTATATTTTTTTCAATCTTTATTTTTAATTTCCTTATAAGTGATTACTGCGTGATTTCGTGATCTAAAATTAATCATCCCCAAATAAATTCTTTTTATTTTCATTTTTATTTTTATTTTTATTGTTTTCACACAAATAAACAATTGTTACATTGGTCTCTGTGATTCGACCCTATTCACTACTTTACTCGTTTAAGTATTCTAGAGTAGGAATTTATTTTTGCTGGTTTGACACGCCATCAATCACTGGCATGTCCCTTGCTAGTAATATCCACCCATTAAAAGTTTCACTCATGTTATTGTCAACTATCTGACATTTAGTTTCAAAGGATTAGTAACGTCTTACCCACCTCTTGTTAGGATATCCATGTAACGTTGTAGCACATCCAAAGCTTATTTTTCCAAGCCTCTTCAGCAGTTGCTCCTTGAAATTTTCAACATAAGTTGATCGTGTGTAATTCCAAAACTGCTTTTTGAGGTCCTTTCCCTTCCAGTTGTCATGCTAATTGTGATATGTATGTTTGGCACACAGTTGGTGAGCTATATTTGGCAAAGTCTCCTCTACAATCCTGACCAATCCCTAAATCAAATTAAAAAGATATTAGTTAATATTTCATATAATGATTTCAAGTATGAGTATATTAACATGAACATGCCTTCTACATATCATATATGACTGTAAGTACTTCACCATCTTATAATTCCAAACCAGATGTTAACAAATTCATGAACCAAGTCTATGAATCTGTGTTCTCTTCCTTTACAACTACCCAGACCAATGAATACATTCCTCCATCACCATCCCTACCAACTGCGCTTAACAATTGTCCTTGGAATTCTATCTTTAGGAAGCATCCATCAATCCCAAAATTGGTCTTAAATGCTTCCGTCCTCTTTTTATGACATTAAAACAAATGTATAATCTTTTGAATTGCAACAAAATATAATGAAGTATTAATATAATGTATAAAATAACATAATTAAGTAGGAAGCATTAATACGTTAATGAAATTTTCATTTATCATTACCTTTAGCAATGAACTCTCTTGATTTCTCGATAATTGTAACCTTATTGTTGATCCAGGATTACTTATCTTCAACTCATGTACATAACCTTACAACTTTGCATATTTATTAATAAAATACATCAATCTCTCTTTCCTCAATCCCTTCTTCGCTCTTCTACACATGCTTAAATTAACAAAAATATTTTTCTCTGTATTCTTCGGTCATTTTTTGGTAGAGAAATTAGGCCTCGAAGTGTCTTTTCAAGAATTTGGCAGAAACCCTTGTTATGAAACAACTGTGATCAGGGTTATAAGTCTTAACTTTTAAGTAAGTCTCGTTCTTATCATATCTAGCATACAAAACTTATGGCATCCATCAATATACACAACCCTAATCTGATTGCTCTTATAATTTTTTAACCTGACATTGTATTTGCTATGTAATCCATAATCAACAACATCTTAAAATTCTTTTACAGTTCTGAACTCCATTCCTAATCTCCTCTAATGTGGCATATCTGTAGGATTATCCCTAATATTTAAACTGGGTCTACACAAAGTTTCACCTGCCTCCTCTCCACTAAGATATTCACTAGTACTAATAATGCTACGACAATTTGTTAATTCAATTTAAATTAGATGATGGGCATCTGGAATGTCTACATAGAAATCTGATTGAAAATATGAACCTTATGTTAGGTTGTGATCATGTATCTTATACATTATATATATCCAATATACGTAGAGGAAATAAAACAGAACCTCAAAAATCAGATCTACTCATGCATATAGATATAGAAAAACAAAAACAAAAACATGAATTGTAAGATGTTTACATACCTTTCTGACAATCTCCTTCATTCTTTAATCTTCTTTGCATTGGGTTGTCGTAAACTACAACGATCAATGCAAACCATCTCTAATAAAAGTCCACACAAAGATAGAAGGATGAAACCTCACTAGGAGATGGCTAGAATTCTTTCTTTGTACTAGCAAAGATAAGAACTCTTGAGAGAGTTAGAGAGAGAGATTGTGTGTAAGAAAAAGAACCTTTCTTCTTCTTATTTTTCTTCCACAAGATGCAGGAAAATCATCTCAAGTTTTTGCACCATTTGACCTTTTATAACCCCCATCACTAATGAAAAGTTATGGGAAGTTAATGGTCATGAATAGTATGCATTAATGGAAAGTTATGGGAAGTTAATAACCATGAAAAACATGCATTAATATAAGCCAACAACATTTGTTTCTAATCCATTCCATGCAATGTTTTCCACTGCGATCACATTATGATACAATCCCAAAACACTCTTTCATATCTCGAATCATCATTAAAGACCATTTTACTCATCCTTCGGATCTCCTATGTGTGTGACTCATTAGGTTCTCGATTATGTTTGCCACTTGAATTAACACTTAATTCAAGTAAGTCAAAAGCGGTGTCTAGCTACACGTCACGACCCCCAATTAACCAGAAAGTCAGTGGTTTGACTACTTCCATACACAATGTTGCCATGCAATTTGTCCTTTCACCATCTATACCCTACTTGGTTCAGAGTATAGTCAAAGTGTCAACTTCTACTAGACTGACTATATCATATGATGAACTTTTTGATCTGAACTGCTTCATTTGCCACTTCTGAAGCTGAAATATACTCCGCCTTTGTCGTCGAATCAATAGTCGTCTCTTGTTTAGAACTTTTCCAACTAACTGCATCATCATTTAGTGTGAATACATATCCAGACTGGGGTCTGGAGTTATCCCTATGGGATTGGAAGCTGGCATTAGTATACATGCTTACCACAAGATCACCTTCTCCATATACCAAAAATATATCTTTAATTGTTCTCAAGTACTTAAGAATATTCTTGATAGCCACTCAATGACCCTCACCAGGGTCCAACTAGTATCTACTCGTAACATTTAGAGCATACGATTCATCGGGTCTAGTACATAACATAGTGTACATGATTGATCCTATAGCTAAAACATAAGGAATCAAACTTATGCGAGTTCCCTCATCTTGTGTCTTTGGACACATAGATTTAGAGAGTGTAATCCCATATACTATGGGAAGATAACCTCTCTTGAACTGCTTCATACTAAACCTCTTGAGCATCTTGTCTATGTATGTAGACTGAGAAAGACCAAGCAACATCTTAGATTTATCTTTATAGATCCTTATCCCCAAAATATAAGTTGCTTCTCCAAGTTCTTTCATAGAGAAGTTCTTAGCTAACTAAATTTTTACTGATTGCAAAGCTGAGACATTGTTTCCTATTAGCAACATGTCATCCACATACAGTATAAGGAACATGATTGCACTCCCACTAACCTTCTTATACATATATAGCTCATCCAGATTTTGTGAGAAAACAAACTCTTTAATTGTCTCATTAAATTGGATACTCCAACTCCTAGATGCTTGCTTCAATCCATAAATTTCTGAAGCTTGCACACCTTTTATCCATTCATGGATATGAAACCATCAGGTTTTGTCATATACACATTCTCGGTTAGGTTTCCATTAAAGAAAGTCAACTTCACATCCATTTGCCATATCTCATAATCATAATGAGCGGCAATGGCTAGGAGTATCCTAATGGATTTAAACATAGCTACTGGGTTAAACGTTTCGTCATTGTCAACACCTTGCCTTTGACGATAACCTTTAGCTACAAGCCTAGCTTTATGGGTAACTACATTACCCTCCATGTCAGTTTTCTTCTTGAAAACCCATTTGCACCCTATAGGTTTTATCCCTTCAAGTGGGTCAACCAAATTCCATACTTGGTTTTCATACATGAAATCCTTTTCGAATTTTATAGCTTGAAGCCATTTGTGAGATTTTGAACTCTTCAGAACCTCTTTATAGGTAGTAGGCTTATCATCTTCTATTAGCAATACATCATTAAGTTTACTTATGAGAAATCCGTATCTCTCGGGAACATGATATATCCTACCTGACCTACAAACTTCTTGTATGTCAGAAGGTTGAACTATTATTTCATCTTCATGAACAATAGTCTCGGGGCTAGTAGTTAATCTGCATCTGTTTGAGGATCTTGAACTTCCACAAGTTCAATTTTGCTTCCACTATCTTCTTTTAGAAGAAACTTTTTTTCTAAAAAGACAACATGTTTTGAAACAAACACCTTTTGTTCCGAAACATGGTAGAACTGATATCCTATAGTTTCCTTAGGATATCCTACAAACAGATACTTGTCAAATTTAGCTTCAAGCTTATCGGACAGAATCTACTTCACATAAGTAGGATAACCCCAAACTTTCATGTGAGAAAGATTATTGTTAGTCCATATCTCATATGGAGTAACATCAACTGACTTGGATGGGACTCTGTTTAATAACATAAATAGAAGTTTAGAGTGCATACCCCCAAAAAGATTTTGGTAAATTCGCTAAACCCTCATAGACCTCACCATGTCTAACAAGATTCGGTTTCTCCTCTCAACCACACCTTTATATTGTGTTGTCTAAGGTGAAATCCACTGAGACAATGTTCTATTATCCCTGAGATAATCCAAAAACTCTTGGCTTAAGTATTCACCACCTCGATCCAATCGAAGTGATTTAATACTTCTCCCAAGTTGTTTCTTAACTTCATTTCTGAATTCTTTGAACCTTTCAAAGGCTTCAGACTTGTATCTCATAAGATACACATACCCATATCCAGAATGATCATCAATAAAGGTAATGAAGTATACAAAAACACCTTTGGCATGTATGGACACAAGACCGCATACATCCGTATGTATTAGGTCTAAAAGTCCACTAGTTTGTTCACCCTTTCCCTTAAAAGGTAACTTAGTCATCTTACCTAATAAGCAAGATTCGCATGTATCATATGATTCATAATCAAATGACCCTAAACTACCAGACTTGTATAGAATTAGACATGTGTCTCTCACTTATATGGCCAAGGCGACAATGCCATAGGTAAGACGATTTCACATTTATTATTGATATTTAGAACCGGATTAGACATATCCAATATGTATATACCATTGCATAATGTACCCAAAGCACATAACATTCCATTTAAATAAATTGAATAACCATTGTTATTGAAATTTAAATGGAATCAAGCTTTATTAAAACTAGAAACAAACATTACATTTTTAGTCAAAGCAGGTACATAAAAAACAATTGTCCAATTCTAGTACAAGCCCACTAAAGAGCGTCAATACATATATGCCTACAACTAATGCAACAACTCTTGCTCCATTACCCATTCGCAGGTCTAACTCTCCCTTATTAAGTTGTCTACTGGCCTTTCATGTCAGTACAAATATGTGAGCCACAACCAATATCTAATACCCATATGTTGTTATCAGAAACAATATGAATAACAATAACATAAATACCTGAAGTAGATGGGGCATCAAATGCCTTCTTCTGCTTCAAGGACTCCAGATAGGCATTGCAATTTCTCTCCCAGTGGCCATCCTTGCCACAGTGGAAGTAAATTCCCTTTGAGGCAGTCTTCTTTGCTTTCTTGACACCTTCCTTAGGCCCTGCAAACTTCTTCTTCTTTTGGCTCTTTTTCTTTGAACCAAAAGAGTCCACCAGCATCACAACCTTGCCCTTGCGAACAGATGGCTTAACTACTTTGAGCATGTTGACTAGCTCGAGAATTGTGTTAGATATATTGTTCATCTGATAGTTAACCACAAATTGTGAGTAACTATCGGTTAAACCCGTCAAAATTAAGTCCATACTTAATTCATGATCCAAAAGGAAACCCAAGGAAGCCAACCGCTTGATGTAGCCATTCATTCTCAGTACGTGCTGCACTTGACATGTCCCCTCAACCATCTTGGAGCGGAAGAGCAATCGTGAAGTCTCGAACCTTTCAGACCTTGCTTGCTCATCAAAGAGCCCCTTAAGATGATAGACTATGGTATGAGCATCCATAGCCTCGTCCTGTTTTTGCAGCTTCAATGACACAGTGGCTAGCATAATAAAACTAGCCATCTCACTATCATCGAGATGCTTCCTATATGCCCTCTGATAATCAGTAGAAGCATCAACAGTAGGGGGGTCGGGAAGTAGTTCTTTCAAGACATAACCAAGCTTCTCGGACTTGAGAACTATTCTCAAGTTGCTGAGCCAGTCAAGGAAGTTTGGTTCAGTCAACTTGTTAGCTTCCATTAATGATCTTAAATTCACACTAGCACTCATGTTGTTGACTCGGGCAATAGCAACCTATCGTCAAATAGAAAGAAATAAAAAAATGGAATGTACTTACATGCATGTCTATAAGGACTTTAATAATAAGCATTATGTCTCCCACTATTTTCATAAATTCATAACCCTCAATATAAATCTGAGAGAACTTATAAAGAAATTCTCCTAGTAGGTCGATGTCCAATATCCCTAAGAATAACCTTAGGTTTGCCCAACAGGCCACCTTAATTCAACTAGTAAGTATCGATCATACCAATTGCATCTCCAATGCAACTATCGAATCTAGTGCTATCAATTATTGATGTACGCATACTCATTGGGCCATCAATTCTTGAAACCTGTACATCTAATGTACACTACTCAACTTCGCCCATGTCCACGTTGATCTTGAGTTTGCCCAACAAACTAATGCTTCTAGTTAAAACTAACCCATTAATCTGGAAATTTTATTTCTATGGTTCGAACATATTTGTGTAAAGCAGACTTGAGTTTGCCCAACAATCCAAACTTTAAAAAGACTTTGATTCTCGCCACATTAAAGGAAGGCATTAGTTTTAATATTCTAAGTGAGGGGTTTGACTAAGCTCTCATCTAAATTAGATAGTCTTATACGTATAATAGTGGTCGTAAATTTGTATGAACCTATATAACTCTAATAGTGGAGAATCTATTTCATAAAAATTAATTGATTTATTTTTAGTTTATAAGAACCTATATATTAATTTACGAAAATTGACCAATTAATTAATAAATTGAATAATCCCATTACAAGTTAATTATCAGAAATATATATCTTATTTTAAATTTCACGATATTACACTTTAATAGCTCAAGGACAAAAATATGAAAACCCCCCAAAAAATAAAAAACGATAAAGATTTTTAAAAAAAATACTAGTATGATTTATTTTTATTATTCCAATATTCATCTTCCCATTTCTCGACTTGCCTCATTGTCTCCAAGCGTTTATCAAGAAGGTCTCGAAGCGAGGTGGGATCGTAAGGAGGAGGGAGATTGCAAGGTGTCGTGTCTCCAGGAGACATGACCAGTGACTCCTCCATGAACTTCCTTTCTATGCCATCTCTAGGACACGCCATTGTTTCTGAACATAGCTCCACAGCTCCTGGAGGTATGGTTGGTTTGAATTTAAGAAGCTTTGCGTACTCATTGAACAGATGAAACATGTAATCGTAAATGAACTCCATCTTCAAATCTTCTTGTATGAAGTTGCTTGCAGCTTGTCCTATAGCCCGTGCCTAATAAAATCAAACCATGATTGATAGTTACATTAATGCATTCTAAAAAGAAATTGTTAAATATTAGTGTCATTTATTTCATAAGCTTCACCAAATTCTATTTATTAAATCATTAATTTGAAAAAAAGAGAGACTTCTAACTTGTAAAAAGAAAAGAATGATTTATGATAAGAAAAGAAAACATGTCCATGATGATTAGGGTTTGCAATGTATTGCATCAGGCTTAATTTTTAAGGTTTCTTTTTAATTTGAGTGTGAATAATCTTAAATATACAAGTTTAATTAGATTTAATTTGATTAGTTAACTTTGAGTTATTACGTTCCAAGTTTAAAACAATTTATTATAATTGGTCATGTTTGGAAAATATTTCTCCAGTTTGAATTTACCTTAATTGGTCTTGATACGTAACATTCTTCTTTTATTCATCAAAGCTCACCCTAATCTCCATCGAGATGATTGCCTTAGCCTTGTCCTATCATCTATATAATGGGGTTCATTATTTATTTACGGATTTTTCAGGATAACCTTTGATTTCAATAAAGTCAAATTCATACTAATTTATCATTTCTAATGTCGATTAGATTGATATAAATGAAAATAAGAGGAAGGGAAAGGTACCTCTTTGGTGTGATTGTTACCCCATTCCACAGCAAATTGAAGAGAAGTGCATTTGCTATTGTCTCTTATAGGCCAATAATGCTGCAAAGGTACCATTCCCCTTATGTAGAAATCATAGTAACTAGAACTAACGTATAAAGTCATAGAATCACATGCTAAGATATATTTCTCGCTCACTGACCAAGCCCTTCCTTCTATATATATCTTATATCTGCAAAAAAAATAAACAAAACTCAAACTTCAAATCATAATACTATCTCTTCATAAAGAAATTGTTTTCTCCTCTTTTTCCTTTCTTTTGTCCTTACCTGTGGGTACATTGATCTTCTAAATTTGATTGTTTATACCCATCTTTGGATTCTTGTCCCCAGTTCTGAAATGCAAATTTCATACATGCGGCCATAAGTAAACCTGATTTTTTTATCTTAACTAAGGTTTTAATTATGGTTCGCAACCGAAATTGTTACCGGAATATTTTTGTTCCGATCTGAACTATTATCGAACCTGAATATAAAGCCGAGTGTTCCAATCATGACTTTTGGAGACATTACACTTGAGAAGGTCTTGCCTAGTTCGAGCCACTTTGGGGTTCCCTCTCCAGTAAGCATAGGGAACCCTATCCTTCCATTTGGTTCTTTTGTTCCCTTCTTTTATGTCCTCCAGAACATGTTTCCAGGGCTTTATATTCGTCCCAGCCCTGCAATTTACACATGAAATCACGTCTTTAGGTCGTTAAAATACATTGATGATCAATTGATATTGAAACCAATTAGAGGGAGTAGTTCCATTTAGTCTAGAAAGAAGCAAATCATTACCATCCCCAAAATGTCCAGTCAGGGAACACTATGTCAAAGTTCCAGGGAGTGGAACAGTACCGAAACAATGGCGGTGGACCGGCATTCGGCCCCCGAAAATGCTTCTTCTGAACGACCGGGTTATCATTACAGTCAAACATGAGCTCCAAATCAGGCAATCTTCCAGGGTACCATCTCATAAGCTGCAAAATGCCCCACAGACTGTCATCTCTAGTTTCATAGGACTCACCGAACTTCTCCACATATGCTTTACCATCTATAATCACCAGCCTGAAATGTGCGGTCCTTCGAGCACTTTCTACCATGTCCCTCGTGATTCCTGTCTCTTTCCAGGGTCGTAGATCTTCGTGGATCCACCGAAAGTACGATGGGCATGTAGCGTTTAAAAAGCTGCCAGGTTTTTGCACGTTCTGTGTTCTTGGATAGTTGGATGGACAGGTTTGTGTCACATTTCCTGCGACACATTGGAGTGGGAATTCTTGCTTCTGTGGTACTTCAATGCTCGTTCTCGGGACTGAAATCTGCTTTATTACATCCCTAAACACAACCTTTAACACATACAAGCAACATTAAGCTCATAATAGCATCTTGTGGAAACCTGACGAGCCAAAAAAGGTAAAACCAACTGTATGTCTCGTGAAACTTACAGTATCGAGCCAGCCAACGAAGACCGAGGTTCCAAGTAAAACGAACAAAAGGTAGATAGATCTCTGCTGATTGTTCTTCTTCATGATTTGCGGTCCCTTTTCAGCATGGAAACACGTTTTAGCTCACATTTGCTTGGAATTTCTTGAACGTACGTTGCGTAACCTATATCGTAAGTTGGTAACGGTAGATTCTTACGAAGAACGGTTGGACAAAAAGAAAAAAGATGTCAGAAGAAGGGACCGGTACGTTAAGTGATTCAGGAGTCTTTAAGTAGATCAATTTACGAAAGGCCCTCCAGCATCAGGCAATTCCTTCTTTCTCAAGGATGATTCACGTTTCAAGCCCGTTGTTTTCTCTCTAACACCACGACAAATTGATGTGATGTAAGGAAGTGGACCATCAAATTTTCTTCTTGCAATATTTCTGAAAACCTGAATTGCAGATGATGTCGAGATAAGGCGTGACACACACCATCTCAAGGCTGGCAGCGACCCAACGCAAAATTGGAGCCTCTTTAATTTAAAATCTTGGGCAAAAAATATGTAACTTTCTTATAATTTATCAAACTTAAAATATAATAAATAGATTAATTAAATATTATTTATATAATAATCCAACTCGATTCTTAAATTCAAATGCATTAATTAAATTTGATCTATTATAAGAGGTAAGTCTTATGTCAATAATATTTGGCACGAGATTTATACTGAGTATTGTTATTTTTATTTACTAATAAATAATTTTTATTAAGTATTTGTCAATTTTTTAATATAAAATTAAGTTAGAATAATCTTATATACGTAGTTATCACTAAATCACGTAACAATTTATATTAAAATAACTCAATAAAATTTTAATATTTCGTTATAATTATTCTTTGTGTATGTCCATTTCTGTGAGTTATGAGTTGTACACCAACTCATTAAATAGTATTTCTTGTCACATTCAACTGATACGTTGGACTTTCTCTAAGACCTAATATTCTAGTTTAAATAAGATTAACCAAAACCTAAATTGTAGAGTATAATGAAGTAATAAAAAAAACCATTATATGACTAGAAATCGTAGTCTTAGCGATCATTTCGTAATAAATTGACCGGTCACTGTTGAGTCCATTTCGATATTTAAGTGTGACTTGTGAGAGATCATTGCGTAATAAACTTAACGTTTATTGTAAGTGATTATTTACGTAAAAATGTTGGATTGGATAAGATATTGGGAGGAAAAAAAAAGTTAGATTAAGTGAGTCCATTTATAAAATGAAAATCCTAAACTAATTATGCACTTTTACTTTACTTATCCATCATTATTAGCTCTGATTGCTTTCTTAGCTCGCGATGTGCAAAAATATAATATGTGACAATCACGCAATAAAAATATTAATTTGATGTGACTTATTACATTAATTACATAAACAAAAAAAATAACTTAGATTATTTTATAAAAATTGGAATTTTGATTATTTTAGCATCATTTTTTAATATTTATATTAGTATTACAAATTTCATTTTTCTAAATTAAGTGAAATATATAAAATAGGATTTATATCTCAATTTAAAACTTAAAAGCTTGTATCTTATGAGTTGTATATAACTTTTTATTCAAGTTGTTTTTAGATCATATTAAATTTCAAATTTTATTATTTTAAGTTATGGATTTTTTTTATAAACCATTCTAATTTTTATTCATTTGAAACTAATAGGAAGAAAATTAAGAATTGAACTAATTTATAAGGAAAAAGGCCATAGTTAACTTTAAGGTTTACATCCGCTGAGAAATTGAAGCCTCACATTTTAGGCAGTACAAATTAATCCCTATCATTGACAGACGTTAAAATTCAACCCTAAATCAATAGAGAAACTAACGGTAATATGACATTGTCAATTTTTTGACTTGGCATATATTTATAATATTTAAATGTCTAAATGGATCCCACAATGCCACATGATTTGATTTGATAGTGTAGGACCTGTATATTTAAATTATAAAGTTTTAAAATTTAAATCAAATTTATATCTTAGCTAATTAACCTAGTAACTTAAAAGGTAATTTAACCCTATCCTACCTAAACTTACTAATTAACCTATTATGAAACCCAAATCCTAAACAGAAGTATGTCATGAAAAAGTTGTTAACACTTGAAATCCCTAAATGAGTTGCTAAAATCCTAACTCATTTATCGTTATGGGGTTTGTCTTTGCGGATGGAATCTCAATCTGGAAAAAATAGTGTCCCTCACTTGCCCTCATTCAACCATCACCGTTGTCGCCCTAATTCGTTGCCCTTTATTATAGCCGTCCATCATTGTCATCACAATCTGTGGTAATGCAAATTGTTTTGCTTCTTTTTGGTAATGCAAATTATTTTGCTTCTTTTTACTTAAGCTTTGTTTATTTATCGGTTTTTCCAAAAGGATTGTCATGAAATGGAGGAATATTGTGGAAGTTGGTGTTGAGTTGCTCAGTTTGAGAGAGGCAGTTGTACAAGAGTTGAGTGATGCAAAGATTTATTTAGTTCCTTTACTTCCAATTTCTTTTTCATATTTTATGTGGTAACTATTTATTGCATTGACTATTGGATGATGTGAGGTTTTCAAGTCATGTATGCTTCATTCTCAACCACTATCCTCCTAATTCAAATTGCTTCTTGCAATGTTTAAGAATTCACTTTCTTTTGACTAATCATGAGACAAACTTTATAGTTGGGATACTTTGTCTTGCATAATTCTGACACTACTTAATGTGATGAATATGAAACGCAAAAAACCTTATGATTTAAACTATATTGAATATTAGAATGACTTATGAAGAGTATCATGATAAACTTTCAGTATATACATATGTTGATTTTCATTGTAGCCATCTTTACAACTAAGAGAACATGATACCAATCTATTAAACTAAGAAGCTTTATGCATGAGCTCTTGATAGGAACCATTCTCAATTTTTCTATCATGGTGACATTTATAGTGTCATTACTAATCGAGCATTTTTCTAAATTCAACCGATGGCCTTATAAGGGCTTATTTCATACAATTTCAAGGTGAAGGCCATTTTTTGATTCAACATATTCTTAGGTTAGAATATCATATATTGGAATTGAAAATTGATGTAAGATTTTGAACTCCATCCATTAGTGGGATTAGCATGACCATTGTGTGATGGGATTCGTTGTGTTTTTATAGTCGTTAATATGACCTTATTCTAATTTTTTTAAAAACAAGAACAAATTGCAAAATACTTGATCAAATCCAGTTTATATTAGTGTCAAACTAAGTTAATTTGTTACCTACTGAAAGTTATTGTTTTTTTTCTTCTTTTCTCATTAAATTTCTAAAAGATCTTTCCGCATGTCATAGTTTGTCTATACATTCTTTTCCATTTTTGGTAGGTATATTGACAAGCATGCTTGAGTCTTTAAATGGTGGGCATAATATTGAAGGGACTTGCTTAATGCTATTTGAAAATGTTAGGATTTATATTTGACCTAGTTGGTAAAGTTAGGATTTATTTTTATGTTATCTTCAGCAAGTTAGGATTTATATTCATCACCTAGCAAAGATTATCTTATATTAGGCATGGAGGTTTTCCTTATAGGTAAATTTACACTATGATTTTCTTTAGTATGTAGATGTAATCATCATCATCAACTAATACAATAGTAAGTTCAAATTTAAAAATCGTGGTTTCAAATTTAGAAATTGTGGTTTGTTATTATAGGTTAAAGGCCCCATTAAGGACTTTATGAAGTGATCATAAGCTTGGTAGAAGATTTTATGGATGTCTCAATTAACCGCTGAAAATTTATTGTTATTTGATTAAATACTTATGTTTAAGGTTTATTTAATTAAATAAAATATTTTAGGTTGAGAGATGCAATTTTTTCAAATAGTATGATGAAAAATTTATAAAGAGAGTCGTTTAAGTGATTCAAAAATTTTGGAAAGAATTATCAATATTAAAGAAGGAGGGTGAAACAAGCATAACTAAGGAATTTGAAAAACAAATGAAGCTTACGAAGGGACACATAAATTTATTGAGAAAAGAGAAAAAATAATTGAAGTTTATTAATGAACATTGTAATAGTATTTGTTATGGTTCTTGTACTTTTTATTTGTACATATGTTATAGGGATATTGCATTGAATTTTAAGTATGTAATGGTTAATCTTAATTTCATCTATGTTATGAAAAAAATTGGTTTTTGAATTATATTTATATGAATTATTTAATGTAAATATAACTTTTTATTTTACAACTAAATTTATTTTATATATGATAAGAGCGTATAATAGGGTATTTTTCTCCACCAATCATTACAAGATGTTTGGTTCACTTGTTGGAATAAATAAGGAATGGAATGGTGATTTTTAGAAATAGAATAAACGAGGAATGAAATAGAATGAGTATTATTTAGTTTGGTTTATTCCTAAGAAATTCTAATGATGCTATAATGTCGATATTTGGTTTGAAAACATAAATTTAGAATGACAAAGGAATAACTAACCAAAAAAAACCAAAATATCCATTATTGTTTTAATTTCGATTTTGAGTTATATTGTTCTTTCACGCTTATTATCGTAATTATCGATCATGATTGCTAGGAGGCCTACAAGTTAATTGAGTTTTATAATCTATTGCTAATCTAGTAGCAACTATGATTTAGTATTATAATCTATTGCTAATCAAGTAGCAACTATGATTTAGTGTTGTTATTAGATCTTAGGAAGAATAATAGGCTAAGTCCCCAATAAATAATCAAAGTGGGATTAATTATCATTGTATCAAGGATCAGCTGTTAGTTTCAATGGTGGATATTTCCTTTGGCCAAGGTATTTATTATTGATTGTCTTTCACCTTAAGCTTATTAGTTTTATATTTTACTCACAACAAACAAACACCCCT
>JAOSBN010000009.1:28793145-28814144 GCA_027563595.1 Erythroxylum suave
TCTTTAATATAAATGTCACACTCCCACTACTGGTGATTTGGACTGTATGTTGTCCAACAAAATCCTCCATGTGCACTCACTTACTTATCACCACATGATCGCCAACTCAAATTAATCTGGATCCAAGTCCTCATCGCCAGCTATGCATGTGACACCACAGCATATTCTCACTTCCCCCGTGCTCTTTTCATAAACAAATGTACAATTACACGTCATCCTCTACGTCCCGTATCTTACAGGCCGACACTGCTGCTTGATCTACTACTAATTACTAAACACGCAGTTCTTGTCGGCATACCGTTGGATCATGTTCTTATTACATAACACGGACGGTTGACATGCAACGAACGTCATCGAACGAGCGAACCACTTGAATTCGAGGGCATCTGGGTTCATGCCACGTGTAAGTCCGTGTTGGGGAAACAGCAGGGCCCACAGAACTTTATGGATGTTGCTACATTAAGAAGTGTTTGTGTGTATGTTGACGTGAGAGATAGTGAAGAGATAATGGCGGAGAAGGAGGTAGTGAAGAAACCCGAAGCTGTGACGGTGGAGACGGTGGAACCCAAGAAGGATGTGACGGAAGAGAAAGCCGTGGCTCCAATTCCACCAGCTTCGGAGGAGTCCAAAGCTCTCGCTGTTGTTCAAAGTAAACCTCTTTCTGTGAAAATTCTCTCTTTATATGCCTCCTCGTGCATAGCTTTCGTGTGTTGGTTACTGTTTCGAGTGGAAGCATGTGATTTGATATACTGTTTCTGTATGTTTTCCTCCGACTTCTTGTTGCTTCTGTGTACTGTTCTTTCTCTGTCGATTTTCCTGTTAGAGAAAGGTGCCTTCTTGTTCTTAGTTAGGTGATAAAAACCAAGTCTTTTGAATCCATTTTACCACTTGTAGTTGTAGTGGTGCTCTGTTTGTTAAAAGCATGTACAGTTTGATGGTAATGATCTTTTGTTGCTAAGAAATGATCATGGTCTTCTACTATCACCCTACTTTATTGCAAAAGAGCCACAGTTTGGTGTTATAATTGATTATAGCGATGCTTGGTTGGCAGCCAAATTTGAGATCTCACTTTTTTTTGTGCGAGATTCTCGGGTACTTAGCATGATGATATTTGAAGAGACTTTCATTATTTTGCTCCCCTACTTAGTGGAATGACATCCATAAGGGCCCAAGATTATTGATTCCTGTAGTTTGGATTTGTAAAATACTTATACAGCTTGAAAAGATTGTAACAGTTGTTGCTTTAGTGAGCACCAACTATGCTAGGCTGGCAAATCTATGCGCAAAAAGCCCGATTTGATCAAGCATCAAATCAGGCTTGGGAGTGCTGACATGCTCTGGTCTGATCTAGTTCAGTTAAAATGACACGGAAGTCGATCAATCTGACTGTTCGGGCCACAGTCAGGTCCAGATGACCCGAGATCGAGTTATATTTAGCTAAATATGATCATATAAAATAAGGTGATTGAGTTGTTCATGTTGCTTGCTTAATAATTTCTTGTTTTATCAGAGTCTGCGGAACCTGCTCCAAAGAAGATTTCAGGGGGTTCTCGTGACAGAGGTAAGTGCTTCAGAAACTTTCCTGCTCCTATCCTTTGTCTTCCATTGTATGATAATGGTAGTAAATGATAAGAGAATTAGAATACCCTTGTGATTGGATCCAGTTATTACTAGCTTATGAACTAGTTTTTGCTTTAATATGGTGGTTAAGGTGACATACACCGAGTTTCGATGTTATCCTTAGTTCTTTATCCTCTGCAGATTGATATGGTGAATGTTGATTTGTTTTGGCTAAGTTATGCCCTTTATTTTGTTGTGCAGATATTGCTCTTGCAGAGGTTGAGAAGGAGAAGAGAAATTCCTTCATCAAGGCATGGGAAGAAAGTGAGAAGAGCAAAGCTGAGAACAAGTAAGGTTTCTCTGATATTTTAAAATCTACAAGTAAACATGCACCTTAATCATCAACTTGTATTGTGTTTGAGCCAAGTTTTTCTGATTCTTAGGATGTTGATTTATTGAAATTTCTAATCTGGTACTGGTGAACAGGGCTCAGAAAAAGTTGTCTGCAGTCACTGCGTGGGAAAACAGCAAGAAGGCAGCTTTGGAAGCCAAACTGAGAAAGATTGAGGTAATAATTCCGAAGATTATCTATTCAGTTCTACAAATTTTGAACATTACAATGTTCTCCTGATTCTGTTCTGTGCATCCAATAGGTTGTGACCTCTTAGTTTCCATTGACTAGGTCATGTATTGTGTCCTGTATCTCTCTTTCACATCGGTATACTGCTGTTTTTAGATTAAGCATTGACAGATGAACAAATGACAGGAACAACTGGAGAAGAAGAAGGCTGAATATGCCGAGAAGACGAAGAACAACATAGCTCTAATTCACAAGGAAGCTGAAGAGAAAAGGGCAGTGGTTGAAGCCAAACGTGGTGAAGAACTTCTGAAGGCAGAAGAGATGGCTGCAAAATTTCGAGCAACGGGCCAAACTCCAAAGAAGTGTATTGGTTGCTTCGGAGGCTAAACCACAGGAGTAAATAAACTGTTGTTTATGTTGTGCACCTCCTTGTTTACGCCAACTAGTTTATGTATTTCTAGGCGGGGAAGCAAATTCTCGTCAGGTAATCATATAAAGCTTTGTGTGTGTTTGTATAGCAATTGGCAAGATTTCATCTGTGAGAAACGTTGTCTTTGTAAAAGGACCTTTATTTACATTGATATGATTAATGTATGATAACCATGTCACCTATCGCCTCACCGGAAATCCTGAAGAAAGGTGAGGGAAAGCCTGAAGAAAGGTGAGGGTGTTTTCGGGTTGATGCCAACCTGGTCAGTCAGTTAAGCTTCAAGTTTGCTGTAGTCTCAAAGGTGCTTTAACTTCTGTTCTCAAGTAATGCTTGACATTTGATTCCAGAAAATATAACTCGCAGAAAGACACTTAAGCAGTTTTACTCATTGTTTAACCATTTTCCAGAACACAACCGTTAACTAAGCCTATGAGATTTTAAGTCTCCCAGGGATTAACGTATATATTCGACTAAACCAAAGATTGGTAACTTAATATTATGATAGCCAAAGTCAAATTGTAGTAGATTGAGCAGGAGGCAACTATCCGATGAATCAAATAGCATCAGAAAGTTTAATGAGTTACATAGCATATTACTGAAGCTAAGTCTGAAAATTTTTAGTCTGAGAAATACATTTCCTACTTGGGTTACAGTAAATAAAACAATGAGCTTTAACTGTACTCAGCCAAAAAGATAAAACCACAAACCACAAAGATCATGAGCTTCTTTCCTTTTACAGCTCCAAATTTAGCCAAAAGAGAAGACTAAAAGTTCCTGAATGCTTCACAGTTGGCAGACAAAGGAGAGTGTTGTTGACATGCAGACGTGGCATAATAATCCAAATTATCTTCCAGGAAACTCATGTCATTGTTAACAGGGAAATCCAACAAAAGCTCAAGAGTGTTGTCTGTTGAATCCTCCGGATCAGAAGAGCCTGATGAGTAGCCATCCATCACATGTAGAGGATGTAATCTGCAGCTCCTGCCCTCTGTTTCATAGTTTTGATTGTTTTCTGCAGCAAAAGATCCTGCTAAGTGAGGACTAGTATCTCCTGTCGTAGCTGAAAATGATCCATATTTAGTTGACGAAGATGCCTGAGAGATTGGACTTTGGCATACAGTTCTGGTGTCTTGGTGTTTGAACTTTCTGAAAGCCTCTCCAACTTCTGAGTTCCATATTCGCAGGAACTGATCAGATTCAGTCTTCTTTGGAAATGATGTATGGAAGAGTTCGGATTCTCTAGACAGGCGTGCTTCGGCTTCAAGCCGGGCACTCTCCCACTGTGCCATGTGACGAGTGGTAGGGGATGCTGGTGCTTTAATGGCTGTTCCACAAGGGGCCATGAGCTTATGAGTTTGAGGATCAACGCCCATACAAAGAAGGCGCTTCTTCAGGTGGGTGTTCCATAAGTTCTTGATCTCATTGTCTGTTCTTCCTGGTAGTTGAGAGGCTATGGCTGCCCACCTGCAATTCAAGGTTGGAGCTCTGATAAGATTCCAACATTTTCCGATCCACTTCATCTAGTTTATTTCTAGACCATATCAATATTAGCCAATTAGCTTAAACCTGTAACCTACAAAAACTACAAACAAGCTTTCAACTTTTAAGACTTTTGAGAATCTAAATAAACCATCAGAGTTTTAACTTGTTTATTGTGCTTGGTCCTCTTTGTCACATCCATTCAACGGTTTCTGCAGCAAGAAAAAAAATAAGGAAATACCTGTTTCCAAGAATGGCATGAAGCTGAATCACAAGCTTCTCTTCCTCCACTGTAAAGGGACCTCGTTTAATGTCTGGCCTCAGGTAGTTCGTCCACCTTAGCCTGCAACTCTTTCCACAGCGAAGGAGACCTGTCAAACAGATAAAAGATTAGTGGAGACACGTCAAATTAACAGCAAGTTTCTGCAAGCAAAAAAAGACAAACTTTATATTACTTCCACTCAAATCTGGGAAACAACAAGAAGTTAGGGAAGAGCAAGTTTCAATTTGATGACACTGATGTACAAGTAATAACCGTTCTCAAGTAGGGAAATTCTTGCAACTTGTTATGCACAAAAATTTAGATTAACAGAGTGGAAATTGGAAAGAATGTTAGGTGTCTGCAAGCTCAGACCAGGCAAATGTAAAAGTTTCTCTTCTCGGTTCAAACCAAATTGGAGAAAAGTATAAAAGGAAAACTAAAAAATGTTACCTTTAAGGTAAATTTGCTTAACAAATGCCTTAAACAGCCATACCTGCTAGCTTTGGGAGAGAGCGCCAGCTCCCATGGCCGTGCTTCTTGATGTAAGTAACAAGAAGTTCATCCTCTTCAGATGTCCATGGACCTTTCTTCAATCCCTTCTTGTCACAGCATGGTGTCCTTCCCATCTACTTTCTTCTTCTTTTCCACTTTTAATAAAGTTAAACAGAATCGAAGTTCCAAAATCCACTATGCAAAAACCTTTACCATGTAAATTGAAAGCAGAGCAAAAAGGTAAAGCCTTTGGAAAAGTTCACACATTGTCAAACAAAGGAAAGAGATGTCGTAAAGAGAGGCCAAGTAACCAGAGTTGAGGATGATTCTAAAGTGGATTGAGAGAGAGAGACAGCTTTAAATGCTAAAGTTGATCATTATCTACGGATATCCAGAGTGGGAATTTATGAAGGGTGTGGACGAAAGGACAATTGGCGAGTTTCAAGCTGGCAAAAAGCAATAAATTGCGTATGAAGACTAAATCATACATATATCTATGCATGACAATTACAGGCAATGAGAAGTTGCATCATCGTAAGAGCAAACAGACTTGTACAAACAGCGAAAAGGGCTATTAAATTTGACGCATTGCCAGTTTTTCGTTGCACATAAAATCGCAAGAGAGGGACAGAAACAGTGTCAGAGTGTGAGAAAGAGAGTAATGTTTTGCAGTGAAGACGAAAGTGAAAATGCATTAAAGGCGGATTCTGTGTGGACTAGACACAAATTATTCAAGATAGATTAGTAATAGCTAGACCCTTTTGACAGTGACCCCTAATGTACGGAAACAAAGCCATGAAATAACTCATTCACCTCTTCAATGGGGTCCCGTTTATTTTCCTATAGTAACAGGACCAACCACATGCTTCTGCGAGTGTTCAGGGAAAGCTTAAAACAGAAAACGCGGAGAGGTGTAGAACAAGAAAATAAAACAAATCAAAGGGCCTGCAATTAGATATTGATTTGCTCTTCATTTGTACGATAAGGACTGCGAACGTGACCATCGAGTTATTTATGATGTTTGCTTGGTGGGAAATCAGAGCAAAAGATTCTGAGAAAATCTGAGAAATGTGTCAGCATCATAAATGCAGTCAACAAGTGTTCAAACAGAGACGATAGTGTTTTTCAGGTGCATGATCTGGCTGACTTTGGACTCCCAGTTGGCTTGTTGTACCAGCCCTCAACGATTTCATCAACTCTCTTAACCTCTCTGTTCTGTCCCCCCTTCATCATCCTTTTCACTAAAATCAGTAAATTTGCCTAATTTGGCAGGTACCAACAATTTTCCACTGAGATTAAGTTTATCTAAATTGAATTTCACTAGTTGTAATAGTAATATAATCGAAAGCTAGGAATAATTTAGGGGTTGGAAGCATCCAATTCTAATGCAAAAGAACTAGTGGTCCTCCTGGTTCTGGTCCTCCCCTCCACCTACACAACCAGAGTGTTTCGTGTGATCAATGTCATCTTTCATTTAAGATGTCAGCAGTTCTGCGGACTCACAATTCCCCACATGTTTTTGTATTTCAATTCGTGTAGAGCTCACTACCATTTTGACATCAAGTTAAATCCCATTTCGCATGGTTTTGTTAAGGCATGAGTTCATGGTTCCAGCGAGAGGGAGGAGACCATAATGATGAAGAATCATGTACACAACTTCAACCCCGGAAAAAAAGTCGGAAAGAAGAGATAAAAGGGAAGCCCACCGCAAACTAGTCCGAGTGGACGATATTATTAATCGCAACAGGGCAGAAACAGAGACTGAGAAGAAAGAAGGTACAGCCTTCGATTCATAGTCAAAAAAAAAAGGAAGCTGAAGAAGGGATGTTACTAAACCAGACTCGTTAAAAAAATAAAATAAAACTCAACACAACTAGAACCACAGGCATCTAACCTGGGATCTTATAAACCATATAGACTCTCTAGCCATAGAATCCTCCCTAACGTTTCAGGCTATAAAAATCCCAGAAACCAATAAAAACGGCATTCCATGGTTAAATGAATACAGGATCCAATAGTCTTCCATCAACAACACCACTTAAATTCTTAGCATGAGTCCACAGATGAAGAACGATGCCTTCTTGATCGGGACAGCTTGATCCCTACTGAACAAGGAAAACACAATAAATACCCCCATCAACTTTCATCACTTCACTAACAATTTTATGACATGTTTTAAGTGAAAAGCAAAAAAATTGCGAGCCAGACAATGTTAAGAACATAGTATACACCAAGTGTCAATGATGGTAATAAGGAAGTTTAGCAAATTCCAAGGAATTTAGTTACCTCTGCCAATTCAAATTTGTCGCTCGCTATTCTTCACTACAAGACATTCTACCACAAACTACTGGCAATATATTGCCTGATCAATGTGTGGAGGAATTTGCTTAATCTCTGTCCCAAGTTCTTGCTCAATCCTATACCTGTAGGGAAAAGTGTAAGAATATTATGTTCATATTGGATGCTTTATCTAGCTATAAAGTTTATGCAATAAGCACAGCAGAAAAAGTGCATACAAATTAAAGCGGTCCTCGTATGTGATCAAATTCACAGCCAAACCAAGGTGACCAAACCTTCCAGATCGACCAACCTGCATTTTAAGGGAAAAAATATAAGGACAAAAGCAACTGGCATATTGCTGATGAAAAGCTAACTTGTCCAACGTACCCTATGAAGATATGTTTCCGAGTTTTTGGGGAAATCAAAGTTAATCACAACATTCACTGCCTGGATATCTATACCCCTAGTAAACAGATCTGCATCAAGTACATATTAGCCCATTAGTTATCATTCAACACATGCTGGGAGTGATAAAACTTCCAAGCCAAAAACAAAATACAGAATACGAGAAATACAAGCTAAAGGTATTAAGGCATAGTACAACATGAATCACCTACAACCAAAATGCATCATTGTAGCAACCAACAGTTTATGTTTGCAACGACCACCAACATCAAAAAAAGGCCATACAATGGCATGCCTTGGCAAACATATACACATACATATTGATATGAGCTCCAGGACACCATCACCTACCAGTACAAACAAGATTCCTACATGCACCATTGCGGAAGTCATGAAACACTCTGTTGCGATGATCTTGCAGCATCTTTGCATGGATATAAAAACAAGAATAACCAAGTTCTGTGATCTTCTTAGCCAATAATTCTACCCGATTCACAGAGTTGCAGAAAATGATTGATTGGTTTATTTGAAGCTGCAAATAAAGCAAGAATCACACCATATCCACAGCAGAAGACGAACCAGAGAGCAAATACATAATTGGAGCAAACCTTAGAGAAAAGAGTGTTTAGACAATGGACTTTCTGACGCTCTTCTACAAAAGCATAAAATTGTGTGATACCCTTGAGAGTAAGCTCATCCATGAGATTGATAACATAAGGTTTTCGTAAATATCTATCTTTAAAATCCTTGACAGTGACCGGAAATGTGGCAGAATACAATAGGATTTGGCGATTTGCAGGGAGAAAACGTATAAGATGCTCAACTGAAGGTTGAAACTCTGGGGACAGAAGCTTGTCAGCCTGAGAATAAAGAGGCATGTGACATCAGATACTTGCACTGGTTAGAGTCATAATTTAGCAGATAATGTGCAGCAAGAGAACATCTGACAACCAAAGGCAGAAAAAATTACTAAGCATATATCACCCAATCCGAGTGGCAATTTCCAACTGACAAGGATTTAAACTAACAACTCTGAAATTATAACCAACAAGTAATGCTTAGAGTGACCTATCAAGTGAATTTACACCAAGAATTCTTGAAAGGCAACTGAATTCAATATATTGAGAAGAAGACTTGAATACCATATAGTCACTTTCTTAAGATAAAAAAGGGGCACCAATTTTCTGTTTCTTTAGATGGAAATCCACTTTCTTTAAAGTCAAAAAACTCCTTGATTAAAACACAAGTACAACTATATCGGGCCTACATTGTACCTCATCCATGACAAGCATTGAACAATCTTTCAAAACACAAATGCCCTTTTTTGCAAGATCCAATATTCTTCCAGGAGTCCCAACAAGTAAATGAACAGGTTGGTATAACCGCATGATATCATCCTTTAGACTTGTACCACCTGTTGTGACCATCACTTGAATCTTCAAATGTTTCCCAAGCTCCTTACAAACTTGTGATGTCTGAAGGGCCAACTCTCGAGTTGGTACAAGTATAACAACTGTATAAGAACACATAAATAATGTCAAAGAGCAAGAATACAAAATTGGAAATAAAAAAAGTCAATCTGATATTCTCTGTCTATATTTGAAGGAAAAGAAGCCATAACTAGTAACATTGGTCCAAATCAGGTGTTCCATCAATCTATATTTAAATTATTTACAAATATATTTCATATAATATTCCATAAGGGCATAGGACTGCAAAAAGGAGGGAGGCAGGAAGCAAGATCGCTCAAAAACTTGGCATCAGTACCACAGGACACCTATATCTTTCTATGTTACATACTCGTGACTGATGCTAAAGGCTAAATCTTTATGAAATTGTTCGAGCCTGCCACAATGGAACCCATTCCGGGGAAGCAGAACAAGTCAGCACATCTATCTCCCCATTAAAGGAACAATTAACTAATCAAGGAGAGACACACCAACTGAATGATATGACAAAAGCATCAGAGTATCCAATATTATCTAGCGTACTACGGATATTAAACAAGCTAAATTCCAAAGCAAGGAGAAAACATTCCAACCTTGAATAACATTATTATCTTGGTCAATCTTCTCCAATGCAGGGATGCAAAAGGCAGCAGTTTTCCCAGTCCCATTTTTTGCTCTTGCAAGAATGTCACTACCAGTAAGTGCGATTGGTATGCTTTCTTCTTGAATTGGAGATGGCCTTTCAAAACCCTTCTCATATATTCCCATGAGCAACTCTCGTTTCAGAAAATAGTCTTCAAATTCATTTCCTTTTGTA
This sequence comes from Erythroxylum suave, assembly GCA_027563595.1. Classification (NCBI taxonomy): domain Eukaryota; kingdom Viridiplantae; phylum Streptophyta; class Magnoliopsida; order Malpighiales; family Erythroxylaceae; genus Erythroxylum; species Erythroxylum suave. The sequence continues at coordinate 28,802,899 of JAOSBN010000009.1, forward strand.
GCTGTGACATCCTGACAGATGGAAATTGAGAGGAAAAAAAAAAGAGTGCTTGGATAAGAATTTAGAAAAACAACAACAATCATGGGCATATTTCAAGTATCCTGGTCTATTTTATTACAAAACTTGCACATGTCACCACCCACACTACTTTAGTCAGTTTGAATGCTTAACTAAGAACATAATGAAGTTGGAAGATGTCGCTTCAATGAAGATCCTTGAATCTAAAGGAAAAAGGAAGACATTATGCGGCATACTTGCCACACAATGTATTGATCAAAAGGCAACAAGACTCGGGTGCTGAAGCCCGAAAGACATTATCCCTCGCTGGTGCCTCAACTTAGCACCAAGGATCACCTAGGCATATCTCTTGATTATCTTGATCTGCCATATCCCCATCAAGAAGAATAATGACCCTTTATCCCACATGTTGTTTCACAAAGTATCAGCATTCCTAAATTTCAGGGAATTGAAATACAGACTGACCATCAAAAAATCAAACTGTCCCACTAAACACAACAGGTAGCAACTCTTCAAGGAAACAAGACTTCTCAAGATATGACTAAAACTAAAAGAAACCCTTCAAAAAATTCTGAAGCAATTCCATCATCAGCTAAACCTATAAAGATGCATCATCAAAACTTGTAAGCAAGTAAATGGAAAACGAAACAAACCTCAGTTTTGTAGCGTGTATCAGGTGGGGGTACCCTTAGTCTTGCCTTCCAATCTTGAGAACTAATTAGAAAAATCAAATAAAGAGCATAAAATCAGTTCAGCCTCCAAATTAAAGAGTACAAAAATATTAAGGACTTGCAACAACTTGGGATTTATAAAAAAAACACACAAAATCCAATCTTGTGGGTCGTTTAAAAAACAAAAGCATGTATACAACCTCGAGTCAACGGCCTCGGATTGCACGGTTTTCTCGACCTCGTCGACGGCAGAATCAGGAGCCAACTGATTCCTCCTAAGCCACTGCTGCTGCTGCTGTTGTTGCTGAAACTGGTGTTGATTCAGCATATAATTTCTTTGGACATATTGCTGCTGCTGGGGAACCCTCGATTGAAAACTAGGGTTCTCGTTTACTCCTCCGCCTCTTCCGACGCCGCCGATTCCAGGCGTATACCTCCTTCTATTGTTATTGTTGTTCATTACAACAAAAACCCTAAAACTAACACTAACCCTAACCAACAATCCGACGCAAAGGCAAAAGTTTGTACAGAAAACTGCCTAGTCTTAATGGGATTAAAGCCGAAAACTTTCAAGGCAAAATATGAACAAACCAGTGTTTTTAAACAACAGTTAGCAAATCAAAGTTGGGAGTTTTTCAAACCGAGAAATTTGTACAGGACAAGGCCGCGGTTTCTTGCAATTAAAAGAACCACCACAAAAACGAAAGAGATAAACGGTCGACAAGGTAAATTGGGAACCCAAATGCTGGCGGATCTGAGACGAAAATGAGTGAAAGTGAAGGAATTAGGATTTCGAATTGGAGCTACGAGGCGTAGAGAATAGTCGTAGTGGCAGTAGAAGTAGCAGTCACGGACATGGCCTGCTTCTGGGATGAGAAATAAAGCGCCCAAACTTTTGACAAAGAACTGGAAGAAGCCGCTCTGTTGCTTCTAGGGCATCTAATCTAAGTCTAATCTAATCTAAACCTAATCACCTGTTTTTTCTTTAATGTTTTGTTCTTCATATTTTAAAAAATGGCCCAAAATTTTGTTTCAATTACAATATTTTTGTCATATTTTATTAGCCCTTGTCTAATTGATGGGTTGATAATAAAACGAGAAAGAATATAACATACTTTTATCTGTTAGTTGAGAGTTTTACAATATAATAAAATAAAATGAGATGGAAGCGAAGTGTTTCATATTACATTCTATTATATTCTAAATGGTGAAAATAAGAAATCTCTAATTCACAAAATTTAAAATGGAATGTAAACTAATAAATATATACTACCTAATATAACCTCAATAATTTTTTTCTTAATACAAATTATTTTTTCTAACTCTAACTACATTTTCCCTAAACTCATTTATTACGGTCTACAAACTTATCACATACACAAATATCTATTACGGTCCACAAGTTTGTCATTTTTATAATAATAATTTTATACAATTAATAATCAATTGCATATAATTAATAATAATAATTTTATTAAACTTTTTATTATTTAAAAATATAAAATATTTAAAAAAAAATTTGTCATTGTTGTAACTTGAACAAGTCACAACTGTTACTTTTTGATTAGACATAATTTTTGTTTTAAAATCATAGTGTTAAACCTATTGCAATAATTATTTTAATATCAGGGATATAATAGTTATTTATTATACATTACAACCCATTCCATTTCATCTATTTTCTAAATAATATTTCATTATATTACATCATGAACTCTTTCATCCATCTTAAACAAGTGTTCATTATATTACATTACATTCTATTACAAATTGTTCCTTTCCGTTCTATTTCAATAATTAATTAACATTCAACCAAGTAAATCGTAAATCTCATTCATATATTTATATAGGGTTTAAGTAAATATATGGATAAAATTAAATATTACAAAGTTGGAACACAGAACAGAGGATTTCGTGTGTTTAGACTTGAGTTTTATTCCGATTAGGCTAGATTATTTTATTTAATAAAAGACGTAAACCTTTTATATAGTTTTTAAAAATAAAAAAATCATCAATTTTTCAAAAACTCGTTTTACTTTTCAGTTTTTGAAAATTAATTCTCTTATATTTCAAATAAATAATAATAATGAAATATATGCACAGTAGTAAAAGTATTGTTTAGATGACAATTAACTCACTTCTTAAATTTAAACTAAACTAATTAAATATAACCCAAATAAATATTTTATTATAATTTTTTAAATTACAAATTTAAGTCAAATTTAATTAATTTTATTCAAGTCTAAAAGTTAATTTAAATTGTTATGTTAGTGACATATGATTTATTCTATGTTGGATGTTTATATTACATGTATTTTATACTTATTTTAACTAAAATATAAGAAAAAGGATTTTTTTTTCGAAAAATTGAAAACTTTAAGAAATTTTGTAAAGAATTCTAAAAATCATAATGTTTTTCTAAAATTTTTTAAATTACAAAGAAGGCTTATATCTTTTTACCATTTTATTTTAAAATTAAAATCGTGTCATTTTAATTAAAATTTTTAAGTTTTTGATCAATTTAAATTAGGCGGTTAGGGTTAGAGCTCAATCTAAAGCCTAACATTTAGAGAAAAAATTGATCTACTCAAAATTTGATCAACTCAAACCTACCTGTTAATTTCAAATGGGGTCAAGTTAGGTCAAGCTGGGACTAGCAATTTTTGTGATTCTAAATATTGGCCACCAACTTTCCCCCCTTTCATTTTCTTAATTGCCTTATATAAATTATTTGATAAAATGAGGGATTTTACAAATTATTCACCTCTTTTTAATATATATATATATATATATGTGTATGTATGTATGTATGTATGTATCATATCAACAAATAAGAACATTAGCAACAATAACAAATAAGAACAACAACAACAATACATAACTAGAGTCTCATTAAAACTCGAGGTCCAAAGAAATTCAATGGAATATAATCTTACTCTATCTAATAGAAAGGTTGTTTTTAATAAACTCACGTCTAATGTAAAACAATAACAATAAAAATATAAATAAATACATATAAATAAAATATAAAATATGCAATGCAATACTTATTATAGTACATATAAAACATGATAATAAGTTATATTAAATCAAATAACCAAGAAATTTGTCTTCTAAAGACAACTTAGGAACTAACACAAAGCACTAACTTCCTCCTCCAAGTCAACGATTAGATCTAATTTAGTTGGATTTAGATTTGAAATTGATTATCCAGTTGGTGTTGGTCCAACCAATTATAATAAACTAGTTCAATTCTAAAATAAAGATAGCAACCAATCGAACTAGATTTTGATTAAATCACAACTCGTATTATCACATCATCTTCATCATTACACTCAGTCCGAATTTTGCATCAATGCGAGATTTCGGAAAATTTGATAATAAACAACCTTATTTCTACGTAGTAGAAAAGTTGTTTTTGGTAAACTTACATGTAAATATAACAATGAAAAAAATGATGGAGGTCAAAAAAAGTAGATATGTATCTAATAACTTGAAATAAATTAAAAGGTTAATTATTAAAAAAAAGTCAAAATTTTCGTCGATTTTTTAATTATACCCCGAAATTTAAAAAATAACAACAAAATGTTCAAATTTTCAATCTTTTTTAATTATAGCTCAAATTTCAAAAAGTAGCAATAAAATGCTCAAACTTTCAATTTTATTTAATTTCAACCTAATGTTATTTGTTATTCTCCCGATGCCCTCATCCATTTGTTTTTGGTTTTTTTTTTCCTCACACCCCAAACTACTCTAATATTATAACATACTGCATCAGTAAGATCTTTGTTTTTAGTTTGTTCTTTATATGCCTTTAATGTGAGGGCATCGGGGCTGTATAATCTGAAAATCAATGTGCGAGGGTGTCGAGAGAATAAACCAAAAAGAAAGGAAATTTTGAAATCAAAGCATAACGTTATCGGGGCCGCGTAATCTGATTTAGATCATTTTTAAATAACGAGCCATTTCATTAATATTTATCGGTATTTATTAATAGTTAAATTTTCTGGAATACGTAACAAATCACGTCATCAAACTTAACGGAAACACTAATATCGGGTTACAATCGAAAAAAATTGAAAGTTTGAACATTTTATTACTACTTTTTAAAGTTCAGACTATAATTGAAAAAAAATCTAACTTTGAATATTTTATTGCTACTTTTTTAAATTCGGCTATAATTAAAAATTTGACGAAAATTTAAACTTTTTTTAGTAATTATCCCTAAATTAAATTAGAAATATTCGACCTAAATCAAATCTAATCCAAACTTAATAAACTCTCAAAATAATTATTCATGAATATATACACTACCTCATATTGTTAAGCATACAGAACGATCAATATACAAAACATATTGTTCGTATGTGAAATAAATATAAAGGAAGCTTAAGTGTCCTCGAAGAAGCAACATGGGTTAAGAACAAAACAGCTATCTCCTCAATCATGTCAAAAAGCAAAACAGTAACCAGATCTATCTGTAACAAGTTTCAACATTCTTTCCATAACCTGACGTTTTCAGCACCAACTTCATCTTGGTTTAGTTCAGAGGAAGTTCTTAATTCTTTTGTAAGATTCTCAAACTCCTCCTGCAGTTTGGTGGTTTCCAATTCAGCAAGAACCTGCTCTTTGATCTCAGCTTCCAGTTTTCCTGAACTTGACCCTTTTGACATCTCCGTCTTTAAATCCTGAATTTTACTTCTCAGTCCTGCTGCGTCTATCACTCTTTCAATCTCTTCAGTTATGTGTTTCTTGACCTCCAGCAGCTTTGCAGGGAGAACAGAAGGTGGTGGAGTTGTTGCTTCATTTCTCCCTCTAACTCCAACAATCTCCAAGCCAGTTGATTTAAGAGCAGCTACCAGATCTGTCCTAGCTTTCTCTACTTCCTCAGACAAATCTTTGTCTAGTGTATCACCTTTTGCCAGCTTCTCTTCTGCAACCTTCAAAAGTTCCATTTTTGCTTTCAATTCATCAGTAATCTTCTGGTTTATCTCTGCTTTCAACTTCTCACTTTTCTCTTTCAGTTCAACAATCCTTGCTACCTTGTTTAGCTTTTCAAGCTTTTGCTTTAACCCAAGATAAGCCCCTGGTCTTGACAAGTTGTACTTAAATTCTGACATTATGTTGTCTACTTTCTCCTTTAAGCTACGACTGAGGGGCTGATTATTAGGATATTTATGTAACTCCAACTTGATTGATTCAATCTTCTCTTGCAACCCCATCGAAATGAATGCATTAGTAATCTCACGGTCCAAGTCCTGCTTCAGCTTTTCCAGTGCTTGAGCAGAAACTGGTTCAGGAAGTGGTTTTTGGAATTCCAGGACCTTTTTCTTGAAGTTTTCGATCTCTATTTCTATGTCACTTGCATTTGGTTTATTGACATCAGATGGTTTCATTTTGCGCTTTCTTTCAGGCTCCACAGGCACACCTTCTTGGAAACCACCTATTTGTCGGAACTTGAGCATCCGGTGGTGTAGCAACTCTTCCTTATCCATTCTTGTTAGTTCCTACCGATTTTAGCATTGTTGTGAGAGATGTCTAAGAAATCATGCTTCTTTGGGAATGAATATGAATTACCTCCATAGCTTGGACTATCACAAGCTTAATTTGTTGGGAAGCCCATGCAGGATCTGCATGTGCACCTCCAAGAGGCTCCTGAAGGCAATAACAACATCAGTGATGATACTGTTGAACTGAAGAAAATTGCAGAGCAAAGTTCCTGAACAAAAGGAACAGATTGCATACAGGAATTATGCCATCAGCTATTTTGAGCCTGTAATGTTCTTGAGCTGTTATCCTTAGCTTCTCAGCAGCCTACAGAAAGGAGGGTACTATCTCATTACATAAGAAAAGCAAACAAATCGCTGGAATAAAACCAGCCAAGAAATGAACTACCTTCGGAGCTGCCTGAGAAGACTTCCACAATATTGCAGCACATGCTTCGGGACTGAAGAATTAAGGCCACATAAAACATATAAATTCCTTACATAATCTGATCAATAATACATGGGAAATTATCGAAAAACCATAAAAGTAGCTAATCCTGATGGAAGAAGTGGTGAAGCTCCAATGCAGGCAATTGCAGAATTTTTTCACAAGTTTTCTGATGGTTTGGAACTCCGTTTCCAAGCAATTTAAAATGCTTGCTTCAGATAACAGAACTACTAAATCCGAGTGATAAGTATTAACACCTTGCTACATAGAATGCAGAATTCTCAAGCATGAACAGTTTATTGCAGCAAGCTATGGCAAGAGCTCCACCAGAACCACCTTCCCCTGTTACAACTGTTACAATCGGCACTTTAAAGCCGAACATAGCTCGCAGATTATGTGCTATTGCTTCACCCTGGAAAAAAAAAAAAAAAAGAACAAGATAACTTACCTATGTTATTCCTACACGGTAATGATAATGTAAAGGCAAACACACCTGACCAAGTTCTTCAGATTTTAGATCAGCAAAGGCTCCAGGAGTGTCTACAAACGTCACGATCGGAAAACCATGGTGATCAGCATATTTCATCATCCGCAAGGCCTTCCTGTAGCTGTTTTCAGACAAAGGGTTCAGAACAGTTTTGAACCTCCCTATCATCAATCCACTGTAGCAGTCTAAAGCATACCCGTGAGGAGTCGGCATTGCAAAGTTTCGAGCAATATTTTCCTTCGTGTTCCTGCCCTTCTGATGACCTATAAACATATAGCTTTTACCATTTAAGGTTCCTATGCCAGTAACAATAGCTGGATCATCATAGCCAGCACGATCTCCATGTAGTTCCACCCACTAAACAGCTCAAGGAAAAGGAATGAAGATCAGAAACTGAATCTCCTAGAGGAAAACCAAATAATATAAAATTTTGGTTAAAAATTTATTGTCTACCTTATCAGTGATATTAAATATATGATCAAGAACAGTTGGTCTGTTGGGATGTCTAGCAATTGTTAGTCTTTGAATGGGTGTCAAATGTGTGTATAAATCCTTCAGGGCCTGAAAAAAGCAGACAATGAAGCCATCTAACCTGCGCAAATAGTTAATAAACTGAACATCCCTGTAAGAACATTACCTGTTGATACTTCTTTTCCAAAGCTCCAATCTGATCGCTGAAGTCCAGGCCAGTCTCATCAGCCATTCTGCGAACCTACAACAAACACCACAAGAAAACAACAAACACCACAAGAAATTCACATCTTGCATTTCAAACAATAAACCACCATCTCACCTCAATAAGTTTCTTCTCCAAATCAATCAACGGCTTCTCGAAAGGAAGTGTCACTGGTTTTGGTTTCTCAGTCAGAGGCTTGAAATGAGAGAGATAACGCAAGTGTCCACTGCTAATATTCGGATCAAGATCGTCTGGCCAAGGGTAATCATGCTTTTTCCATTTCTTCGCTCTCGCAACCACAAAAAACCCTCCTCTCACACCTCTGACACACTTGGATCGATACTCGCAGACCCTTTTCAACAAACAACTGGAGAACAAGAAATCATTCCCAGAACGTGAACTAGCACCATATTCAATAAAGCCTCGATCTTCACCTCCTGTAGCTATTCCACAATTCCGAGCTAATAAAGATAAAGTAGCCATTAAGAACAATTTACTAAGCAAGCAAATTTCTCAAGCTCCTTTGTATTATCACTTCTCAGAGCTTCCGGCCGGCAATTAATCAATTTAGAGCGAGGAGCTCTTAGTCGTCGGATTAGCATATGAACAGTGTTGCTTCTAAAATCGAGGGCCTATGTTCTATGTTCGTAGGAACATTTATAGAATTAGAATCAGCTCCCAGCATACTGGAGCAGTTATCCTGAGGATAACTGCTGTCTACGCCTTGTAGCTTTGCGCCAAGTAGTGGGAAAGTAGTGGCGGCATCTGATTGGACCGTGTATTCCACGCGCTTACTGCTAGGATAGGATCGACATCGCACAATCTAGATGTCAGTCAACACCAAAGGATAACTTGGGACCCACTGCAATTCAGTACGAACTACGAAGTCAATAAGTCAATTTTAATTAAATTTTCGTTCAGGTAGTTTTAAGATTCGGTTTGGATTTCGGTTAAATAATATTATTTAAATTTATTTTTTAAAATAATTTTATTTAAATATGTAGATTTAAAAATATTTTTGAAATATTTAACATATTAAACTTTTTTATTAAATAATAGGTTAGCAATTTCTTTTTTTACATCAGAGGGTGTCATCTAGCATCGGTTTGAAAAGACTAAAACGCCCCCAGCGCGGGTAAAAATCGGGGCAACAATGACCCGCGTGAAGTCAATTATTCGACTTAACTGAATAAATTCAATGTCGGATTTTTAAAAAGTCAAAAAGTCTAACATATCTTGTACGTAATGCTTTTAGGGAGAGTAGTCCGTATATGCAGCACTTTTCTTGTATTTTTTACAAAGAGATTATTTCTGTAATTTAAACCTATAACATTCTGGTCACAAAAAAATAACTTTTATCAGTTGTTTCAAGATTGTCTTGTATTCAAGCTCTTTTCTGCCTTTGCACTCGACGATCTATCTTCATTCGGCTCGAGGAAAATTTTACACGTCTCAATTACCTTTTGGAGGCCTACACCTCATATAAATTATCTTTATGAGATTGTCCCTTGGCTTGTAGGTCACAAACACAATGTTAGAATTCTAATTCTTTCAAATAGATATCTCGTTAAAGGCTTGGACTCCTTGGAAAGGGGCCTTCTTCGCCTTCCACTTGAGCTGTGCAGGAAAGGCCCAAAGTCAATCCCAAGGAACGATGAAGCTTAATAGGGTATATTTGTCCATGTGCAGGTAATCCACATCTTCACATACAAGTCTATTTTATCGAGTCTCTTTCCAAGATAGTCCTAGATCGATATGCCTGTCGTGCGGATTGGAACTTATTAGATAAGGAATTTCGTTACCTTAAGACCGTTTAAAAAACAATAGACTTTCTACACATGTATTGTCTAAAAAACGATTTTTATCAACTGTACCAATGAAAAAACTTCATAAAAGTTAAAATATGAAGAAATATGCTTAGATATTTGAGTCTATGGATAAAGAATCTAATTGATTGATAGAGTAAGCCCCGAAAAAATCAATTAGTGAGATTTTTGGGAGTTCAAAAATGTCATTTCATAATGTAACATAAAGTTATTTCAAGTTAATTTTAGAAATTTAATTGGTATAACTTATTTTATAAATTCACCTAATTATTTTAAACATCAACAAAAATAATTTAGAACATCATTAATTTGGGTCTTTAATATATATAACGAGCCCCCTAGAGGGTGATCGAGTTGGTGGAGTGGGAGAGCATGAGGTCAAAAGATCCTGTATTCGAATTCTCCTTCCAACACTCTCTCGATTAAACCTGTCTTATAGGGTTTACCTAATATAGATCGTACCCTGTTAGCGTAATTTGCAGGTTAGTGCGTCAATCCGGATATTTATTCAGTACGCATCTAAAGGATAATAGTTGCGCAGGTTCCTCTGTTTCAAAAAAAATTGCATAACAAATTATTGGATAAACTGAGAAATAAAATAACCATTTAGATCAATTATGGTATTTTTAACATCCATTTTGAATTATAAACAACAATTTAAGACACTCACGTGGAATCACTTGAATAATTGCAAAGAATATTTCATTTAAATAAAAACCCTAATTTGAATAAGATAATTTTATTATCCCTTAAAAATAAATCCACCTAGTACAATAACCAAAACAATAACAACTTGATAAAAATTCGACCGATGCATGGGATTTAAGGAAGTCAAGTAGTACGTAGTCTTACTCTTAACTAACTTTTTTCGAATAACCCATGTGAAAAAAAATTAAAAATAAAAGTAAAAAATAATCATAAAAATAAAATAATCATAACCATAATAAAAATAAATAAAATATAAACAATTGCCGCAACATTATTCATGAAATAAATAACAATTTTATATGATGACGCTTAAAACGTCATATCAAATTCTCTGTTCTATCTATGTTTTATTAAATCTCATTTATACATTTATGTGGGTTCACAGAATATGATAAAAACACTATAATCAGAATAGAAGATCTGTTCCCTTAAAATATAGGGTTACCACTTAAAATTTTTTTGGGTCCGAAATCTGATTCAATTCGAACTATTTAAATCATAAACAAATTGGGGGGGCCGGACTGATTTACTATCTATACCTAAAGCACTCCTAATCAGCTTCAATCTCATCATATAAGTTTAACAATCACACCATGAGTTTGGTACCCCAACTAAAAATTAAAATTTTTTTGCTAAATGAATAAAAGTTTGGCTTGATTTATATCTTAAGCAATGCTTAAATTTGACACTTAATCATAACATTAACTATGGTTCCAGAGAAAAAGTCAAAGCATCCAAGCTTCATTTGCTCCAGTTCAGTCGGATAAACATCTACATTTAGGGATTTAACATTCCAATTTTGCCTCATAATATTGGGATCTCCAATCACGTGTCCAAGGTGTACACCAACAGGGTACAATGCAATCTAAACCATTGCATGGAAAGGTAAATGATTCTCTTATAATTCTCATATAAAATCAGTTTTT